>JAZFNS010068016.1:0-13956 GCA_037127165.1 Alloteropsis angusta | reverse complement strand
AAAAAAAAAAAAAAAAAGGTTGGCTCCTCGGATAGCGACCTTGCTAGCAACATCGACACACACAAGAGCACTTCCGGTGCTCTGTTCTTCCTCAGTGCGAGCCTGATCAGTTGGCAATCGACAAAGCAGGGTGTCGTTGCTTTGTCTTCTTGTGAGGCAGAGTACGTTGCCGCAACGGCGGCAAGCCAAGCCATCTGCCTGGCATGGTTGCTAGGCTACCTAACAGGAAAGGAAGCTACCACCGTGAAGCTGAAGATGGACTGCATGTTCGCTGGCACTCAGCAAGAACCTGGTCTTCCATGAGCGGATCAAGCATATCGACATTCGGTCAGTGTTTAAAAGGCGTCGCCTCCTAGGCGTCGCCTAGGCGTCCAGGCGGTCCTAGCTCGCCTTAGAAAATAGGCCGCCTAGTCCGCCTAGGCGCCGCCTAGGCGTCTGGAAGGGGGTTGCTCGCCTCGCCTCGCCTTACCGCCTTTTAAACCATGCATTCGGTACCACTTCATCTGCGAGTGCTTTGGAAAGGGGATTTTCTTTGCTGAATTTGTCAGCACCAAGGACCAGCTCGCCGACATACTAACGAAGGCACTTGGGCAAGTCAAATTCCATGAGCTGAAGGCCAGGATTGGAATGGCCCAAATAAAATAGATGAACAAGGATTAGAGGGAGATTGTAGGATAATCCTTGCTGCATGTAAATTACTTAGGATAGGTTACTAAGTTTTCTTAGCCACTAAGATAGGAAGACTATGGAACTCTACTGTCCATAGGAAGTCTCCAGAAGTCACTAGGTAGTACTGACTAGCAGTAGGTATGTAATGTCTCCAGAATACTTTTGGGAATCCACTGGAAGATTCTAGATGCCACTAGGGCAGTGCTGAATAGCAGCAGCCCCTCCACTATAAATATGTGTGTACCCAATGCTTGTATGAGAGCGAAGTCAATAAGCTTTAGCCCCCCAAAAGATCAAGTGCCTCTCCTTAGCTCCTGCTGTCCTAATTTTACCTAGTGCTCATCCTATAGCTGCTGCCCCCTCTTCCAACAACGTGACAAAAAATGGGTGAGTAGATATAGTTGAAAATGGAAGGGAATTAACTTGTCAGAAGTCTGTAGTACCAAAATAAGTTATACGGTGTAGCTTAGGAATATGCGCAGTTATCGGTTGACACCTGGATCATACTCTTTATTTTTTCTCAGAAGTTCCAAATACGTATCCTAAGTATTTTAATTACGTTTGTTCATAACTTGTCTAGGTGGAACTACCAAGTTGCACAGGTATTTGGACAGTTTACTACAAGAGTTCTCGTGGAATTACGACTGAGGATAATGAATATCATGCTTATTTGATAATAAGCCTAGAAAACCGTACAATGGTAACTCTTTCTATTTCCTTAATTCAATAGCGAGTTACTGAGTGCATTATAATATTTATAATTATGTGGAACTAAAGATAATAGTATCTTGAGTCCTGGTATTAGTTTAGTTGATTGTTGCAATAGCAATATACACTATTTGAATGTTTTCTTGCGTTCATCTTCTATGGCGAGTATGGACCTGTTCAAACCCCATGTCCCCATGCCAAGCTAGATTCACCCAGCACAACCCAAAGCCTGAAGAAGGCAGGTCCATGTCACACTGACTAGGCTGTGTTACCCATGAACAGTGAGTAGAATGATTCTTCCACTTTGGTTAGATATACCTAGACCGGGATTTCACTTTGAACTGCTTGGCTGGTCCTGCCCTGGTCGCAGCTGGTCCTGCTGGTGGATAAAGCCTAGTAGCTTGTGGTCGTCCTGAGTGTAGTTTCCAGGCGCGCTTAGGGGCAAGGATGTGCGTGTTGTATGGCTATTTTGGCCTTTCTTGTATTGCAATGATATGCAGTTCTTCATATTTGAGAAAAAAAAAACTGTGCTTGGCTGGGTGTTTTAAGGTTACGTGTGTTTCTGAAATTCTGTTGTTACATTTTTTATACTCCTGTTGTATTGTTTGTGGAATTTAAAATCAAAGGATGCACAACAGCTAGCCAGTTAGCTACTCTGCTGTCTAATTTGTGCATTTGCATACTCCAGACATTGTTGGTGCATCTTTTAGACACCCTTACTGCTTCCTGAAATGCGTGTGCCGCACTTCATACATAATTCTTTTCTTCTAAATGTTGCCTAAAATAGGACATACTTGCATGCTATAGCATGCATTATAATTTTTTTCTCGAATACGCAGGAGAGTTGTGTATCTTTGTATTATAGAGAGAATATATTATAAAATGATATGGAAAATATCGGCAGTAAATGAAACAGACATCCTTAATAATGTAAACTTATTGTATGCCACTCATGGTGTGATTAAAGATAAAGGTCCCTTCAACATGAATAGCATGTGATCCGTAGATGGAGTTATTCCCTAGCATGTGAGAAATGGCCCGAAACTTGGCCTGATAATTGTTTTAGGAGTGATTTCTTATATGGCACTGACTATATGGTATGCCACTCCTCGTTTGGTTGAACATGCCCTGGAATATCTTTTTTTTGAGAAATGCCCCGAGGGAAACCCCTAAAGTGTGTAGGTGCGGCACCCATGATTTGAACCCTGGACGGGAGCACTACAGCCACTGACCTTTGCCACTGCACAATGAGCCCCTTCGACCTACATTTGAAGTTATTCAGTGGCATATAAGAAATAACTCCTAAGTCTAATCATTATTTTCTATCCCTGTGAAGATGTTTCTACCGTATAAGTAACTGCCTTGCCATCCTGTTTTGTCTCTAAAACAAGTATCTACATATATAATCCTATGATAACGGAAGTATGGTTCAAGTTTTTTATTAAGGATAGTTGTTTTGGTGTTTAACTGTATATGGCTACCTTTGGGCTTGATCCTCTAATTTCCTTTTACAATATATTTATGTTATGTGTTTGATTTGCTTGGTGAGTTATGTATGTTTGATTTTGATTGAGGTTGAACCACCCTTCTTTAAACAAAATTTTTACTTGTTGATTTAGCTATTTGACATTGTTAGCAATATTCTTGACAGTGCTGAGTAGCTAAATGTAAATTACTTGGGGGGTCAAAGTCTTGTCTAGTCTAAATCTTTGCCTTAGGATCCAAGCCTTTGCCTTAGGGGCCAAGTCTAGTCAACTCTTTGCCCTGGCATGTAAGCCAGTGTATATCTTGTGCTTTAAATAAAGAGGAGAGGGCTAAGCTCCCTCAAGAGTTCAAGCAGCACCAAAGTATAGTGGTGGCTGTTCTGTCCACTTTCAAGTAGGATTGTGTAGTTGGCTGGCAGGTTGTTGGTAGAGGACTGCCTGTTGCCGGAGGCTTGTAGGCTAACTGGAGGCAACTATATGCACCTAGGAAGGATGTGATCAAATGGATCTGTTGCAAGCAAATTGCTGTGGCAACTAGTGTATATTTCTATGTGAAACAAGTGTTTAATGTGTATCTTTGGTAGTGTGTTGGCCAACAAACATATACTCCCTCCGTTTTCGTTTACTTGACATTGTTGACCAATGCACACAAACCAAGGAAAGCAGCTCTGGCTGTATAAAAAGACCAAAATGCCCCTGTGATGGTAGCGAGCTGGCTCAAGCCTTCCAGGCTTCCAGCAGCTTCTCTCCTTCCCATCAAAGTGATCAATACTATCGTACTAAAACACTTAGTGTACAGATCCTAGATCACTGCAATTTTTTGTCGCAACATGCATCACAATAGGAGACATGGAATGTAAATCTAGAAAGTTCTGATTAGTAAGCTAATGCGATACGGCAGTTCATGCTGGACCCACAAAAGGGCAAAATTGGAACAAGACATTCCTAACCATGTGGGGTGACAAGTATTCTCAAACCAAAAAAAGTGATATCCAGTGACAAGTAAACGAAAACGGAGGGAAGTATATTTCAACTATAGGCACATAGGAAAGAGGTGGCCGAGTGGATCAGTTCCAAGCAAGTTGTTGTGGCAACTAGTGTATGTCTCTACGTGAAACAAGTGTGTTAGTGTGTTGGCCAACAAACATTTATAGTTCATTTGAATTTTAATTGGTCCACTAATTTTGCTCGACAAAATGATTATTAACTATACAACATTATTGTGTTTCAATAGGTACTTCAGACAGGTGATGATCTTGGGGAAGTTACTGAAACAGTTGATTATAATGTTCAAGCAAGCACAATTGCTGCTGGTAACTTGTTTGGGAGGTATGCCCTGCTAAACAGACTGTTCTGTTTTACTAAGAGAATTTTTTTTGAAAAACTAACATTGAGAGCAGCTTTATCAAGTCATGCTCTATTGCAAATGATGGGTAATTAGCCTTGTTCTTGCACTTGTCACATTCCTGGTGCAGGTAGATCTTCTCAGTTCTTTGGGCCATATGCTGTGTAGTCAGCAGTAGTTGGCAGCTGTAGCCACAGTAGCAGTAGTTGTGGAGTAGTCGCAGGATGTCCCAACTGTTGTAGAGGTATGATGTCATGTACTAGTGTACTCTCTATTTGACTTCGTGACTATATGAAGAAGAGCAGCTGCAGCTCAAGTAGTTCAGCAGCACCAAGTGTGAGTTCTTGTGTGCTCATCTCATCTCCTACCTCAGTATCTTTTTTTTTGAGACTTTTCTCCTACCTCAGTATCAGTATGTGTGTTGGTTACCTTGCAGCCAACAATCTACACCAATATTAGCTTTTCAAAGAGTGATATCAGGAAAGGACATCCAGCAGCCAATATGCCAGAGCTGCAGTTAAATATGAAATTTCTGTCTTTACACTCACTTCTACCTGCTCTTCTTAGGCCTTTCCCTTATCTCAAAGCATCTAAAACTTGAAGCCAATGTGAAAGAAGAGATTTGATGTTCCTTGCACCTTTCATGGAAATATTTTCGTCTAAACTTTGAAGTCAATTTTTTTTAAGAGAACTTGTTTATTCCGCTCTCGACTTCAAAATCCAACTTTGTTGGAACCTAGTGTTCCCACTATTGCTGAATGCATGCTAGGTTTCTTAGGCAAATGTATTTGTCTAGGATGGACATGAACTCAATACCTATTAACAAATTTACTCCCTCTGAACCCAACTACATGGTCTCCAATATCACACTTTTAGTCTGTCTAGAATTAAGGACATAACTTGGATCCAATCTAATCTAGTAGCACCACAGATTCAGACGGTGAGATGGATGCAGCCATGGAAGATGCGCTAAGCAGCCCATCACTGAGTCTTAACTACGATGAGCAGATTTCTCATCAGACCTTAATCACCTGCCATAGCTTGTGATCAGAGTTCTGTATCAGACCATTCCTGAATTGGATGGTTCACATGGATAGGCAACAGAAGTCTGCATTGCTGCCTTTCCATAGCCTGGGCTGACCAGCTAAGTCTGGCCATGAATTTGTCCCACGATTGTGATTGAGCCATGGCCAGCTTCGGTGGTGCAGTCCATGGGGATGGCAATGTCGAACCCAACAGAGGCATATAGATGAATTGGCAGCAAAAGCAATGGGAAGTGATCCTTTACTGGCTTGTGATACCAGATGTTATGAACCGTAGTTCGTTAGAGTAAACACTGCTGGGCAGATAGCCGGATGGTCTTGGGATTAATTGTTTCTCTTAATTGATTGAAAGTAGGTATAGTCCCATCCTTGTATAGATGAGGAGACTTGACTCTTTAAGAAACTGATCTACAGAATTAAGGAGCTAACTTGCTCCAATCTGATCTCTCTCCCAATCCTTATCTTCACATCCCCTCCAGCAATGCAGACTTCTGTTGCCTATCCCATTTGGGATTTGGACCTACTTGGAGAACAATCCTTGCTAATTGACTGCAGTCAGCCTCCACACAAATCCTTCTAAATGGAGAACCTGGACAACCAATATTCCATCAGCATGGTTTGCGCCAAGGGGACCCCCTTTCCTCAATGCTATTTATACTAGTAATGGATGTGCTTAACAGCTTGTTCACTAAAGCTGAAGAGGAAAGGCTGCTATCACCATTGCACTCTTATGGACAGAGACTCTCACTCTATGCAGATGATCTGACCCTCTTTATAAGATCAGATGGTCAGGAAATACAACTCACAAAAAACATCCTGCAGATTAGCTTCAGGCCTACAAACAAAGCTGCAGAAGAGTTGTGTCATTCCCATTCAATGTGGAGAGGAACTGGTGGAGGAGGCACATAACGCCTTGCAGTGCACAACGATGAGCTTTCCTACTACTTATCTTGGCCTACCTATCTCTGACAACAAATTGAGAAGATGTGACCTTTTGCTATGGATTGAGAAGATCGCCAACAAGCTTCCAGGATGGGAGGCTTACCTGCTAAACCTGACTGGTAGAGCCACCTTAGTACGCTTTGTACTAACTGCAATTCCCATCTACATACTGGTCGCCATCAAGGTTCCTAAGTGGTTCTTACGAGCAGTGGACAAATTGAGAAGGGGTTTCTTGTGGACAGGGAGAAAGAGTGCCAACGGTGGTAATTGCTTAATTGCTTGGGACAAGGTTATGAGGCCCATTGATCTTGGAGGACTGGGAATCCATAACCTCGAGGTATGGGCTGGGAACTACAAAGGAGATGGCTTTGGATTGAAAAGACTAGACCAGATAGGCCTTGGGCTGGGCTAAAAATTCCTGTATACTCCAACACAGAAGCCATGTTTGCCATTGCAATTGAATCGCTCATCGGGAATGGAAGGAGCACTTTGTTTTGGAAAGATCGCTGGTCACATGGGTGTTGCCTGGAAGATCTTGCCCCCAATGTGATCCGCTGTATACCTCCGAGAATACAGAAAAAAAGAACAGTACATGAAGCACTGCAGGGAGATACCTGGGTAACTGACATAAAAGGGGCACTTGATTGGAGGGGCCTGGCTGAATTCCTAGAACTATGGAGGATGGTGGTTGCAGTCAACCTAAATGGCACAGATGATGTCCATAAATGGAGATTTGATTCTTCAGGGAATTTCTCAACCAAATCAGCATACAGGGCCTTTTTTACTGGCTCCATCCCCTTTGAACCGTGGANGGCTCCAGGGAAGTGTAAAACATTTATTTGGCTGGCCATAAGAAACCGTTGTTGGACAGCGGACCTACTACAAAAGAGGGGGCTTCCACACCCTGAACGTTGCCCGTTCTGTGATCAGGAGGAGGAAACAATTCAGCATATAATCACCTCGTGTCTTTGCGAGACAGTTTTGGCACAGCATCCTGCAGCCCTTACAATTGGCTGAGTTAACACCTACAAGAAGATCTGTCTTTACTGTTTGGGGGAGAAAGGCAGAGAGGAGGATTCAGAAACACCGCCGGAAGGGTTTCAACTCCTTGTGCATACTTGGTGCATGGATTATTTGAAAGCATAGAAATGCTTGTGTGTTTGAGGGGGTTTCTCCAAACATACAGGTGGCCTTGCAAGATTTCAAAGATGAACTCCATCTACGGCAAATCTCCGGGGCTAAAGGGCTTACTGCCCTGAACCCAGAGCTAGGGGGAGTTGTGGTCTAGTGGTTAGGTGGTCTGTTTGGTCAGGTCTTTTTCTTCAATCCTGGTAATAGCCGTCTTGTTGGGCTGTGTGTGTTTTTCCTCATCCTAGTCCAAGGTGAGGAAAGGTGTTGTAAATTGGACTTCTTTTTTCTTATTTTTCCTCTCTTCATACAAAGATACGCAGCTCTCCTGCGTGTTTGATAAAAACATCCCCTCCAGCCACCCAAAAGTATCATTTCAAATAAAACAAGTTAGATTAATGAAGCTCATGTATAGTAATATGAATATTACATGCATCAACCTGTATGATTTTGTTGATACTGATGGTCAAAGTTAGGGTTGTTACAAATGGATTTGCATTGCTTTTTCAACTAGCCCAACCGGTGACCTACCAATTGTAGAAGTAGGATTTTTGGCAGGCATGGGGTACATATAGCCCAAAGGGCATAGTCCAGGGAATCTCCTACTCTACGATACAAGCATATTCTAGTGAATATGCTACAACAAGACACAACTAGACAACACTAGTACATAGAGCATATCCTATAGAATATGCTGATGGATGCTAATGCAGTCCTTATATCTATGGTGCGATGCACCTCTGGAGTTACAGCTAAGACTTATCTTTCAGTTAGAACTACTTGACTTGGGACAAAACTAAATGAGTTATATTTATAGTATTAGTATTTTCTCGAACACGCAGGAGAGCTGCGTATCTTTGTATTGATAGTAGGAGTCATACATAGACCCAAACACACACTCACACACCCCCCCAAAAAAACTATGCGAGCTTAATCACCTAAGACAGCATACTAGAGACCTGACCAGGAAACCCCATAAAACATCTATATAGTCCCTGCAACTGTGAGCAGGGATAGTCCCCTAGCTCCAGCTAAACTCCAAAGATAGGCTTCCTTTGTAGCAAGTCTCAACGCCGTCTACAATCTGGAAGCACACCCATTAAAGACACAATCATTACGATGCTTCCAGATGGTCCAGGTGCCCATAGCGATGAGAGAGTTGAGACCTCTTTTCAGGTCAGTACTCACCAAGCTTTCCACTCTATCCCACCAATCATCCCAGGAAGGTTCATGCATTTGGGGGGCAAATGAAGCTAGGCCGACACTCTGCAGAAGATGGAACCGGAATTCCCTTGCAAAAACACATTGAACAAGAAGGTGCTGGATAGTCTCCTCTTGTTGATCACACAGCAAACATTGCTCTGGATGGGGCAGTCCTCGGCGAGCAAGTCTATCCCTGTCCAGCAGCGATTGTGGGAAACCAACCACATAAAGAAGTGACACTTGGGAGGAGCCATGATTTCCAAATCCGCTCATAAGGTGTAGAACTAATGGTTCCCTGAAAGAGTGCATCATAGGCGGACTTAGCACTATATTCTCCTGTTATTGACAACCGCCAAATGTGCTTATCAGGGGTCCCCTCTTGTAATTGTACTCCTGCCAACAGGTCCCCAACTTCCAAATATTCCATAAGCGCTTCAACAGATATCCCCCCTTGGATATCCTCCAGCCACTTCTCATTATCTAGGCCCTCCATAACCGAGCGCCTACCTGCTCTTCTTTTGGGTACCAGTGCATACAACCTGGGTGCAAGGTCCTTGGATACTCTTACTCGGCAACCATTTATCTTTCCAGAATAAAGTACTAGAGCCGTCTCCAACTTCACTGATTATGGCCACTGCAATTAGTCCCTCAACTTCCTTGCTTACCTGAAGTGGTAAGCTTGCCCAAGGACGATTCGGTTCAGATTTTTTTAGCCATGGCCATCTCGCCCTCAATGCGAGTACTAGAGATTTCAGATCAGTAATGCCTAGTCCACCCAGCTCCTTAGATTGGCAAAACTTGGGCCAAGGGAGCAAACAATGTCCTCCTTTCGCCTCCTTGCGACCTCTCCATACAAATGCTTTTCTAATCTTGTCTATGGCCTTAATTGCCCATGGTAGCAGGTCAGTTGCCATGGCCAGGTAAATCAATATGGCAGTCAGGACATATTGTACCATCACTACCTTCCTGCTCGTGTCATCAAATCTGCCTTCCACCCCGGCAATTGATCAGCGATCTTGTCAACAATTTGTAGTATTAGTAACCAAATAACTGTTCCTAAAGTGTTACTCCCTCCGTTCCAAATTACTTCTCGCTGTTGTATTTTTCTCACAACGTTTGACCATTTGCCTTATGTTATGGAATAACTAAGGATAGCACGGAGAACCTATTCGTCGCCCTCCCACTAATTTTAGGATTCTTCTTGCTTGATTACAATGAATGGTGTGGCTGTGCTTATATAGCCAGCTACCTAACAAACCCAATCTAATCTAAATAACCTTATCTCTCTAAGAACCTTATCTCAAATGACCTGCTAACAGACCAGTCTTATTCGCCTCGTGGGCCTGGGCCTGTGGCTGGCCCACTTGTCATAACACTTCACCACCCCTCGAAGACAGCTCGTCCTCGAGCTGTGGCAATGCTCAGAGCTGCAGACCATACATGCTGGATAGGAGCGTCCGGGAAGGAGGCCGATGCCACGGGCGTCGAGGCGGCCACCAAAGCCACGATTGTCAGGTGCGACGGCGCTGCCAGCTCCGGGGCGTGTCTGAAGGCTAGGCAAGTCGGAAGGCCACTATGCGATATCTCCTTTATGCTCTCCTGCATATTCAAGAAAAAAAGATATCTCCNGTGTTGGCGATGCTAGCTTCACCAGGGTCCAGATCAACACACTTGATCATTGCAGTAGAGGAATGAGGCCAGTAGTGCTGCTGCTGTAAACGGCTGCTGCAATAGTAAACGTTGTGGACTCCTCCCAAATCCTAATGACGGCACCACTGGACGAGGATGTGCCGCTGCCGACAATGATGTATTTTCCACGAAGCATGCCGGACCACCACATGGCATTACTGGCTTTGGCACAACCCCATTTTTAGAGTTATGAATGGAAATGCTCCTTTATTAAATGGTGAACTCTCAGCACCGAAACTTTGTCCTAATATTATTTGAATTTTTGCAGGCGTCGGGTCATACAGGTATATGCCAAGGGTGCTCGTGTGCTTGATGGTTCCTTCATGACACAAGAGCTAAACTTCACTGTGCACACTTCAGAATCTTCATTGAGTTCTGAGCCTCTTGCAGCTGCATCTGCGTCAATTGCGGATCCATATGTTCTTTTGAAGATGGTTGATGGAACCATACGACTTCTCATAGGAGGTATTCTAACTGATGAGTGAAGACTACTCCCTCCATTTTCTTTTTATAGTCCATTTCCAAAACTGAAATTTTCTGTTTTGATGGTTCCATTTGGGTTCTCGTCTCAAATCTGATTTAAATGGCCGCTTCGGTCCCTGTGCAGAGTAATTACTCTAGAAAAAAGAATGCACATGTATATGATAACATCAATACCGAGGTGTTCTCATGGAATAACGAGGAATGTTTGATGATATAATTTATTAGATGATAGGAAAGGTTTTTCTCCTTGGTCATTGTGACACGGTGAAATAGGACTATCATAAGAGAATCCTGAGAAATTTCTTTACTGTTAAATAGAAACTATGCTTTTTTTCTTTTTTTTATTCAGCAGGCAGAAAAAAAAGAATAGCCTATCCCCTTTCAAAAACTGTTTGTCTCTTGTTTGTCTCGGTGAATCCCCGGTTTAGGAACTTTCTTGGGAAGTTGGATTTTCGCCCCTGAAGCACCCTTTTTTTTGAGTTTTTGAAAATGCAGGAGAACTCTGCTTCATTGTATTAGAGAGAAAAATGGCCCCATTACAACCCTAGCCTCCAATATGGGTACAGGTATGAGAGGCTGTTACAGATTCAAGAGACTCTAGCCTTATAAAAAGACAAAACAAGACGTAACCGAGAAGAACCTAATCAAATAGTCTTAAACCCCCAAGACCCTAACCCTGCAGCTTCCTGGCTCCGCCCAAACGCCAGAGGCTGTGTTCATCCTTAGGTGGCCTGCCATTCTATTCAGTTTAATCTAGTTTCTTTAGGTGGCCTACCATGCCCAAATTCATGGCCTTTGTTGTTGCCAGTTAATTTGACTCCATTGGAACTTTACTTTGTTTTCTGTAATTTTATCTTTATTTTTTTGAAAAGTAACTCGAATACATTTTATCTTCTTCTGAAGCAGACCATTCTACCTATACTATTTCTATCAACGCTCCTGCCATATTTGCAAGCTCAAGTGAGCGAATATCTTCGTGTACACTTTACCATGACAGAGGCCCTGAGCCATGGCTAAGAAAGGTTCGTAGTGATGCATGGCTAGCCACTTGTATTGGAGAGGCTACTGATGGCAATTATAGTTCTTCTCATGACCAGTCAGATATATATTGCATAATTTGCTATGAAAGCGGCAAACTGGAAGTTTTTGAAGTGCCCAGTTTTAAATGTGTGTTCTCTGTGGAAAATTTTGTTTCTGGACCAGCCATTTTGATTGATGTCCTCTCCCATATTTCTACTAAGGATGTTGTAATAGGAGTTCCAGATGCTAGTAAAGACTCTGTGAAGAAAGAGGAAGTGAATAACATTAAGATAGTTGAGCTTGCAATGCATAGATGGTCTGGTCAGTTCAGTCATCCATTCATCTTTGGATTATTGAATGATGGGACATTGTTGTGTTACCACGCATATTGTTATGAAGGTTTGAAAAGCAATACACAATGTGCTCCTTTGTCACCTCATGGTTCATCTGATCTTGGCAATGCCAGTGATTCAAGACTCAGGAATTTGAGATTTCGTCGTGTTTCAATTGATGTCTCATCACGAGATGACATATCAAGTTCTGCACGACCCAGAATAACAGTTTTCAATAATGTTGGAGGTTATGAGGGATTGTTTCTTGGTGGCCCAAGGCCAACCTGGGTTTTTGTTTGCCGACAGCGATTTCGCGTGCACCCCCAGGTATGCAAATGCTATGATCAAAATTGCTATTTTATTTATTTTTTTGGTATTTGGGACATCAACATTTTCCCCGATATGCTTTCATGGCATACAAGCAATGTCATTCTTTTGTTGAGTTTTTGATAGCTAACCTAACTGTTATTCTGCTAACTTTATATCTTTCATACCACAATCTAAAGGACAAAAAAGGTTCTCTTGATGTTTTTCAAGTAGATGCCTTTGACTATTCTTATTGTTTGTTCTACTTCATATGGTCTATCTTGATTACTCAGCCTCTTTGATTTGCATTGGACTGAATGCTAGATCAGTCAGAGTTTATATTGTGTCTGTTTCATCTTCAAAAGTGTATATTATGTTATGTACTACACATCTGAAATACTACCAGTGGAGTTGACTGTCTTTCCTTAGGTTATCCAGAAATAGCAATTAAATACAGCTTGAACTATTTCTCTTTTAAACTGTTGCATTTTGCAGCTATGTGATGGTCCTATAGTAGCCTTTACCGTTCTTCACAATGTCAATTGTTGCCGTGGCCTTATATATGTTACTTCTCAGGTAAGTTGTTGTTTTGGTATGCAATTATTTTTAACATAGTACTCCCTCGGTTTCATAATGTCAACCATACGCTGTGGACCAAGGAAGTATGAGTCCCAAGAAAAAAACTAATGTGAACAGACCATCCACTCAAAGAACGCAGGAGAGCTGCACTTCATTATTTTAAAATTAAAGAAGGGTTAACAACCCCTTATAACACACACCCCATTGTTAGACTGATTAGATCCATGCCCGTGAACTAGTTGTAGAGGCGGCCGAAACCTACATGTTAACCATCAAGGAGTGGGGCAGTCAGGAAGGACAGCCCCCAAGCTCCCACCATGTAATATAGGCGGCGCTCCTCTCCTGCAGCCAACCAAGCCCACGGCAACGCTAGGTGCAGCACCATCAAAAACACAGCTATTTTTGTGATTCCAGAGTGTCCAGACCCCAAGGATTATTAGTGGATTCGCGTTGGTTTATGACTTGATGGTAGCAAATACCCTCTTTAGAAAGAGGGAATCCCATCTGGTGACCTTTCGTAGTGGACAACACTCGAGCAGATCGACTTTATCCTTGCAATGAGGGAGGATAGACGTGATTGCTTAGATTGTAATGTGATACCTGGGGAGTGGGTTGTCCCTCAACATAAGCTTGTGGTGGCGGACTTTCGTTTTCGGGTATGTGTTCACCGGGACAAACGTGCCAAGACTGCAAGAACAAAGTGGTGGGAGCTTAGAGGGGAAGGGGCGCAAGTGTTTAAGGAGAGGCTGCTAGGCGAGGGGCCTTGGGAGGAAGGAGAAGATGCAGACGACATGTGGCTTAAAATGGCAACATGTGTTCGGAAGGTGGTTTCAGAAGTGTTTGGTGTGAGTAGGGGAGGCAAACAGGAGGCGAAAGATACCTGTTGGTGCAATGAGGAGGTGCAAATGGCTATTAAGGAGAAGGAGTGTTTCAAGCGCTTACACCTGGACAAGAGTGCATCCAACATCGAGGGCTATAAAATAGCGAAGAGGGCTGCAAAGAGAGCTGTGAGTGTAGCAAAGGGC
>JAZFNS010051680.1:0-10243 GCA_037127165.1 Alloteropsis angusta | reverse complement strand
CAATCAAGTACCAATATACTGGATGTAATAATCCATTAACAGAATTATAGTTGTGCCATGAAAACGGCTAAGCTTGTTATCTTGGACATAGGCAGTAATTGCAATCACAATTTGTGGTGGATTGTTGACCAAGATGATTAGTTAAACACTTTAAATCGAGAAACCTTAGACACAGCGTCTTTCTAAACAAGGATGAGCAACCATTAGACACTACATCTTTTGTACATTGGTGTCGTCTAATAGGTGGTCTCATGCAGTGACACGTAATTATGAGACGGTTTACCAGACAATCTATACAATAGGTTGTCTTATAAGTTGTCTCATAATAATTAATAATTTCTTTATTTGTGGATATAAAAGTAATTATTTATGAGTTGCATGGCAACAACAACTCATACAATGGTGATTGAGTGGTTTCATAGTCCTTAACTTTAGCTTTGAGGTGATTGCTACGCGAAACAACCGTCTTATTCTCTCAGCTCCCCCTCTCTCTTCCACGTCATCGAAAATCCTACGTGGAGCTGCAAGGGACAACCTATGAGACCACCCACATGTAGCAATGTACTTGCCTAAAAAATATGAGACCGTCTTTTCTGTCTCCAGGGCATTCCCTCCCTGGCGAACTCCAAGGTGGCGCGGCAACGTCGCGTCCAGTGTTTTCTAGGAAATGTTAAGCCTGGTATCAGCCCTCACTAGCCTAGGCCTACATATAACCTGTCTCACTATGATATGATATAGCTCTGGGATTCTGTTATTCTTTACTAGATATTTGTTAATTACTAACATTACATAATATCTTTAAAAATTTATGTTCCATTGATTATTAAAAGAAGTTTGTGAGCTCAGCAAACCATCTTGACCTAATTTACTATGTCTAGGCTACATATGAACGACTGAGAAAGTGATTGACACCTATAGTTNTATTCATACATGGTGGAAACAAAACAATGGCTCTTTGGTTTTAAAGACCAAGAGCCTTTATTGGATTCAAATATTTATTATTTTATTTATGCAACTTTTTATGATTTTTTTAATGTAGAGCAAGATGCAAGACTAACATCACCAAAAAACCACGATAGAATTTTGTACAATGGAACTATTGCAAAATACTTAGCGACCTCCCCCACACTTGGATTTTTGTCTCGCATGATACCAAAAATCAAGTGTGTTGGTTTCCTTCAAAATTTGTTCCATGTCCAAAACTTACCAAAGTTGTAGTGATGATGTAGCTTCATGTTCTTAAGCATCACCTGTGCATCGTTCTTCTTGATCACCACCTGAAATGGTTAGCGACCAAAAATACCCGAAGGAAAGCTTATCCTAAAAACATGTTCTTGCTATTATTTNAATGATAATCCGGGCCATCTCCCGGCAGTGCTTTGTTTATGGTCTGAAGCTAGACCATGGGGAATCCTCACATTACAGCTATCATTAGGGACGTAGTCCCCAACTCCATCGTCGATTGTTCATGTACTCTTGAAGTTCTAGCTGCAATGTTAGTGCCAAAGATGCAAGATAAAATCTGCAATGTTTATGATATACTAATGCATCTACAATCAACCTTCTAAACATTTTAGAAAAGAGGACCTTAAGGTGGTTGTAGTCCTGGTGTGTGCTTGTGGCACGAAGTGTGATTGACTCTAGAGATTCATTAAATGAGCCTAATTCTTGTGGGATTTTGAAAGAGAAGGTTTCATACTCATTTATAAAATTATTTTGTTCAGACTCCTCAGTCAATAGTTCAAACGTGTCCATGGCCCTTGAGTTCTCCAACTCAATAGGCTTATCATTAAAAATCGGAGTTGTTTCTGCTCATCATTAAACGTGTCCATTATCGAGAATAACTTCCTAAGAGACTAAGGGACACGACTTCTGCTTGATTGGAGGTGGTAATGAAGGTCGCTTAAAATGAGAAGTAGGTTCAAATGGCGACACAAACATGACCTTCTCGAGTGGGCTATACTGGGAAGGAGTCTTTGCCCTTGAAATTTCTGGGCAAGAGGTAGGATTGGCAAAAGCAGCTTTCCCAAGCGTGTCATGAAGGCTACCATGAGATACTTCTTTTAGGAGAAGTTTTTCTAGTGGGTGGCCTAGGAGAAGATCAAAATCGAGGATATCGAAGATATGAAAGTCTAATTTTACCGCAATTTTGTCTAACGTGATTGCTACGGCACTTGCAACCCCCCTGACATTGAAGGATGTGTCCAAAAGGACAACTTTTTCGAACCGTGTTGGAGGGCCTTAGCGGAACATTTCCCAAGAGAGCATACACTGCCTTGGTATGACATTGATCTCCTTGTTAGGGTTGAAATGGGCTTCTACAAAAGTTCCTTTTATATAACATGGAATGATTATGGAAGGTGAGCTATTCCAAATTGCTTCAGAAAAGTGTCTTCCTCCATCCGTCGACCACTCCTCCTTTATAGCTTTCATGAGAAATACTACATTGGGAGGATCAGGAGGATGAGAAAAAGGAAGTGTTGAAGCCTTCTTGTGGCAAGGGTAGTCTGAGGTGTTTTCATGATTTTCATATAGATCATCCTCGAATTTTAAATTGAATCCCGAAGGTTAAATATCTTTTCCTTCATGGATTTTGATTCAGGAGTGGGCTCTAAGGCTAGACCATGCAAGGTGAAAAAGTTTGGCTTGGATACAACCATTCTAGGCTCATCTTTCTCGGATCTTGTCTTAGAGCTTTGCTGGGGTTCGTGATATGCTTCGATGGAGGAGTGTTTTCCAGAATCCTTTCTAGAAGAGCTCTCCCTTCATCAAGGACTACGTGCATGAACGAACCACCGGCAGCAACATCTAGGGTTCCTTTTGTAGGCCTGATTGAAAATGTTGCTAGAGCATGAAGTCAGATATGCCTAAGTTTGGGCCAAATTTGTTTAGTGAAACAAATCTTTCCCAAGCTGCGCCTAGAGTTTCCTTCTTACCCTGCTGGAAGCAGACAATCTCCCTCCGAAGGGCACATATACGGTGAATGGTGAAGAAGTAAAGACAAAACGTGTCCCGTAATTTTCCCTAATTTCCATTTACATCCCTGACGGTCTGGTAGTACCATCTCTTTGCCTCCTTATCGAGAGAGAATGGAAATAACTTCCATTTGATGGTCTCTTGTGCCATGCCTGAGATCCTCAGACTCAAGCACCGCAGGTGATCATAAGAATTTTCATTGTTGGCTCCTGAGAAGGATTTATTCCGAACCATTGCTATAAAGCTGGGGTGGAGTTCAAAGCTAGATGTGCAGATTGGTTGATCAGAGGGTGGTAGCTCAAATAACTCACGCCTTGGAGCAGATAATTCTATGGTAGTTAATTGCTCCATGAAAAAGGGTGTAACTGATAAAATAAAATGAAAGGAAAATAAAAAGATACGAGGACGAACGAGTTTCGAAGATAATACAGCAACCGGTCCCTGGCAACGGCGCTAGAAAGCTTGTTGGTATTTCTTACGATCGCAGATAAATCCGCAAGCGCATGGATACTGTTGTAGCTTTCACCCGAAATTATTCAGGGTATCGAATCCACAGGAAATGTGTACACTAATCCTCTAGCCAGATCGTCCAAGGACAATCACATTTAAACAAATGCAACTGAATTAAAGATCGTAACTTTGGAAAAATAAGAAAAATGAACCATCACATTTGGATTTATTATGAGGGAGAAATACTAATTACATATTTTAATTTTGGATTAAAGAGAGAAAGATGAATGATACAAGTGTTCTTCATCTCAACCCACCTGGATAACTTTGAATAACAGAAATAGGAAAAGCATATTTACAAAACTATACACACTTGTTTGAAACGTTTTACAATGTGTCTAGAGGATAATGACACTATGAAAGCATGTCTAACTTCGCGTGAGCTAGATACGATTTCGAAATCGTGCTAAAAAGTGTATCTACAAGACTACTAACGCTGAAAGCGTGTCTAATATCGTCTCACTTTGACACGTTCTCGAAACCGTGTCTAAAATCGTCTTTACGTGCTGACATAGATACGCTTCCAGCCTGCGTTTCTAATAAAGCGTACCTAGCTACTGGGGTTTTTTTGGTAGTGATTGTTTGTGGCCAATATAATTCACTAACAATAAAAGTGACTTCATGGAATATATTGATCTTGTCCTCATATATCTCATCCGTAAGGTAAGACATCATTCAGATATAGAGCCATACACATAGTATAACAAAGTGTGGATGGGTAGCTAGGATGCCTAACCCCCACCACAAACCACAAATTATTTGACTTGCATAAGAAATACAAATGGTGCTTCTACATGCATGGAAACACGATAGCTTGAAAAGGCACATATTGCAGGTACTAGGGCAACAGACAGCTGAAGGTACAACATTCAGCATATTATTTCTTTGGAATTATAAACTTAACCAGGGCTTCAGACAAATTTCCTGCGGAAATTTCTGAGGGCACAATTCAATGTGACCTGTTCACTTTCAAATAGGCACAGCACCACCATTACCCTGTATAGAACAAAAATCAGGCTAATGTAATTAATTTAAGATCAGACACAGAGAAACATAATAACATATGTTGTTTGCAAAAGTCTAGTACGTAAATATCCTGTGTGAGTAATGAAGGTGCTTTAGTTTCTAGACACTGGTTTCGCTCAATGACTTCAATACAGATATATTGTTGGCAATAAAAAATGCTGCCGGCATACTGGGTCTATGTCTTACAAAACATACGCTCTCAAGCACCTTTAGTTTTCAGAGCTGTTCCCAGGAAAAATATGCATGATATATGGTCGCATAAATTCAGTTTTACGGGTAGAGTCACTGTACAATACACTTTCAATTCCATATGACTTCACACAATATATTCTAAACAAACGGCTTAACAGGCGCTTATAATAATTGTTAGTATGATGTAAAACTGATTTAAAGAGCTAGCTGTACATACCGCTGTTGAAGTTCCAGGAGTAAATATATGAACATCAAGCTCTCTTACAATATCAGTGATGCTACTCACAACACTCTGGACATCTTTGTATTTAATGTAGCCACGTGCATTATAAAAGGCTCTGGTGCCACCTATAATTGACCACTCGCCATCAGTCATCCCTAGAACTTGAATTGTGGAACCTGCAAAGCTGTAGAATTATCGCAATTAGCATTTAGAAGTTAACCTCTGTGCTCATATAAGTGGAGAATATACATAAACATAAGTTAAATCCACACCAATTTCATAGAAAAGTTACATATAATTTGATTTTGCCACATGCATTCAGATTTTTGTTGTACTAATAGTATGGTGGTCAAAGCCCTTGGAGATGACAAAATACATTCAGATGCCAAAAGTTTACTTGGAAGGATGCGATGCAAATGGGCATATTTTAAAAAGGACGGCTCAGATCAGAATCGATCCCTTAGGGTTAGATCATGCCACAATATCTACAGCAGTCCATGTATTCCACAACGCTTTAGGCATATATTCCACATGTGGTCAGGTAGGCAACACTTTGATATCATCAATTTCTAAACACTGAATACTTTTGGGTGCCTAAATAGAAAAAAAAACTCTACACAAAACAAGAACGGCCCTCTCCACACATTATTGGCTGATCTTTGAATATATAGAAAATGAATTTTTACCTGCCGTCCTGGAACGTATAGATGTGAGAAATGTACCAGCCCTTGCTGAGATCTTCACCAACCAATAAATGGAAGCCTCTCGCATGCCCTACAATATTTTCCCTGGGATCCGGTCCCTTGGTTAGCAACCAGTGATCAGCAGCCCATCCTGGATAAGCTTTTTCATTAGGGTTTGAGACATTGGTCCAGTCAGGGAATTGGTGCAAGTACAAGTGTAAGTAAGTCTCGTTCTGTGGTGGACAAATATATGGACATGCATAACTTTCTGCAACGGGACCTGCCGAAGCTAGGACCCCTGGCAGAAAGAGGAAGCACACAAAGATCAAGGAGCTGGAGAGAGTAGCCATGCAAGTACAGGATTGTTGGAAACAAGGGCAAGAGGAAAATTGTGTAACACGAGGGTATAAGGATGTTGTGTTCCTTGTTTGGTGTGAGATACATGAGGGGTCAGGAGATGGTATTTATAGAGGGAGTGGTGAGAGTTGGTGTGTAAAAACATGTCTCATTTCCCTTAGCCATACAATAAATCAGTAAGAAAACATGGATATCAATTTGCCATCCTGCCAGCTTTTCTTCCCCTCAGTCCCAATTGTTTATCAAAAGTGAAACGACATCCACCGATGACCTCATTGTTTTCAGGATTCTAAATTATAGGATGTTCTATAGACTAGCTGAAANCTCTGAGCAAAACTTGAAGCACGCCATGGTTAAGTAGAAACTCAAATATAATAGTGATGCGAGCACATTATCACGAAGGTAAACTGTGTTTGCTATAATAAAAACTGTAGTTGGTTATTGCTATTCTGGTAAAGCAGGATAAGTCAGAAATTTGGTCTATGCTTGCGTGATATTTCTCATAGTAATGATACTAAAGGGTGCATCACTTTAATTGTTCGGTGGCAGTACTAAANTATATATAGCACCTAAGGCATCACTACCAGTTATAACCAAGAACTGGTGTTCTTTTGATCAAAGTCATTTGTAGGGGAAAATCATAAATGATGGATATATTCAATTCTTTCAATTTATATATGGTCGCCCCTAGCTAGATGGCACCTTCCACGAGGAGGAGATATCATCTGACATGCTACAAGCTGTTAGCCAGCCTAGCCAAGGTCCCGTCATTTCTAATCTTATGCCGGCTTCTGCCTCTCGCCGAGTCTTGTTCTTCAGTCATTGGTTATGTCTCGTTACGACCAGCCAGCATGTGCGTTACGGCATGGAATATTTTGTTTTCCACTGGTTTCGTACGTCCATTGGTCCTTCGTTATGGGATGTGTTAACTTCCTCTTCCCAAGTACTTGTATTAATTGTTTAAATATTGAACATTTGTCGTGTATACTGGATGTTAGTCTTGGTTGAAATAGTCTCTTGTTCCGGTCATTGCATATACGTATTAGTTGTCAGGAGCCCCTTGCTACAAGCTAAAACAACTGACAGATGCTTATTTTTATTTATCAGCCAGACATGCATGGAGTGTTATCCAACTGATTGGCTTGATGCCGCCTCTCATGACTTACATGTGCGCCTGCCTGTGATTTGTATGGTGCCTCTTTTGGATTTATATATGAATGATTGTTGGAAGACCTAGATACAAGTCTTTCATTGTTCCGATATCAAGCAAGTAGAACTTCTTCATTCAATGTAAACATTGCTGTACTCACGATGCCAAGACTTGGAGCAGGTCTTATCTTCCTGCCAATCTCTAAATTTATATGAATAATGTACGTCTATCTCCAACTGAAATATTTTCTAAAAAGAGCAGTTGGACATGAAGTTGCTGCTATTTTGTCCTTATCTGGGATATAATATTTACATGTGGACACAAGAGAGGAAAATATAGTGCTGAAAGAAAGTTGGTGCTAACTTATATACATTTTGTTTAAGAGGAATTTTACGATGGTTGAATCAAATTAGGATCGTCCATCAGGCTGAATCCAATAGTTGAAACCTAAACTGTACCTAGAAATAATTAGAAAAAGGTATCAAACTGTACCAAAATACGTGGGACCAATACCAAAATAGAAAAAAGGTACCTTGTAGTTCCTGGTGCCTCCCGGTACCTTTTAACCACCGTAAAACACCTCATTGTCTAAATAAATTAACTTTAACCAAATCTGAATAAACAAAAGGTTGCTAGCGCAAAACGCGGTGCTCCATAAATTCACCTAGATTCACTAAGTAACTTCTCGTCTTGTTTGGAAGGGCGGACATTGCAAAATCATGTTGCAATTGGCATACAGAGTGAAATTAAAATTCACGAATTACTAAAATTGAGACATGGAAGTAAAGTACACAATTTCCAAATTAAGTCACAAACAAAATAAAAGTATCACTTATAACACAAGGCCATGAAATTAATAATTCACGTTAAGAAGTTCACTGGTAAGGTAAGTACTATTGGAAAAATTAAACATATACAAATCATTATGTTTTGTGATTGGCTGACTGATTTGAGGCCTTGAAGTCCAAACCGTCTCTCTCTCAAATATTCAATTCTTCCTATTTTATATACGGATCGGATGTGGTCCAAGATGTCAAATGTTCCATCATTTCTACACGATTCCAAATGTTGTTTGCCAGATGAGCCAAGGTTCTGTCATTCCTAATCTTAGGCTGGTATTTTCCTCCAATCAAATGAACGAGTACGGATATACGTATGTATTTCATCAACTATCCGCAATGTTGGTTTTATGAGTTACCTCATGGATTATCCACTGTTTTCATCTTCCTAGCTTAATCCTTAGTTTTGCCATGTACTCGCCTTGATGTCAAAATGAAAATCGTCTCCCTTGCTCTCATACATGGCAGAGAGCCACCGATGGACCGGGAACCATGAACAACTATCACGATGACGCTAGCGCGGAGGCACTGGTCTGATAGCTGGACAAAAAATAGGCTAGAGGTCACACTACAGGCGATGATTATAGGTGACAAGGTTGAATAAGTGGTAAGAGTTTTTGGTGAAGGTTTTTTTGGTTAGATACACAATAGTAATCAATGACTACAAAATATGTTGAGTTACTGGATGTTCTCCCTCGAAATTGTTTGTTAAGAGAACATTTAAACAAAGAAGAATTTTAAAATGGGAGCGTATCAGGAGGAAACCAAGCTTCTGTGCAAACTATGCAAACTCTCATCACAAACGCTAGATCTCGAGCCGATGGACACAAGAGAGGGGCGCTCTTTTTTCATTTTGACGCCCGTCGGACCCATCAAATTTCCTGGTGTTTTTTTAAAACATCCCCTGCGAATCAGACCGAGACGAATTGTTCAGTTCTTTCCCTACCGCCCGACGACGATTCTATCACGAATAAGCGCCGCCGCACTGCCCCTGGAATCGCGTCCGCCGGCGCCTGGCTCAGCCACGCCGGCCCCTGCTGATTCCCGCCTGGAGGCACCAGAAGACCGCACCAGAAGCCCTGGTGATTCCCGCCTGGAGGTCCCCACGACTAACGCCCTGCTGATTCCGCCGCGTTCGTCGCCTGGAGGTCCCCTGCACGCGACGCCCCTGGATGGCGAGGAAGAAGCGCCGCCGCACGGTCCCAGTCGCGTCGCCGCCGGTCCCATGCCCCGGCCGCCGCCTTCCATGCCCCGGACGCCGCCCATGGAGGCACCGGCCGCCGCCCCTGGAGGCCCCGGACGCCGCCCGTGGAGGCACTGGTCGCCGCCCCTGGAGGCCAGGCCGACGCCCCTGTGTGCTGAACCTGTACTGAAACTGAACCTGTGCGACTGTGTGTGCTGAAACTGAACCTGTACTGAAACTGAACCTGAAACAAAATTGGTTCTTTGCAGAACTTTTGCTGCTCTGCTGTGTAATCAAAGTGTGAATTATGTTGCAATTGTTCCTAGTGTGTAATGACAGTTTGTGAAGCATGTAATGGACAGAACGAATGAAATTCAGAGAAGCATGAAAATGAAAGAAACACTCAAGTTTTGTGAAGCATGAAAATGTCGGTGTTTACAACTCAAAATAGGTGTTTACAATCAGTCAACAACATTGTTTGGGCAATTTCGTGCATCATGATCCACTATTTGTTTGCATTTTCCACACTTCCGTTTTCTTGGTGCCTTCGTCTCCTTGCCCTTCTTAATTCTTTTGCATCGCCCTTTGGACACGATGTCAGTTGGTGGATGTATCTCGACTTCAAGTGGAATTTTGCTACCAAGGAATGATTCAAACTCATCTTGTCTATTAACACTAGCAGTAGGAATGATCTGTTGGAGGGATTCTTCAAGGTTGGATAAACTAGAATATTAAAACTCCATCCCTGGTTCAGAGTTCTTGGCCATTTGAATTAGATCTTCAAACTTGTTGCGAGAATCTGAAATTTTTCTCCGCATAGCCACCTCCATAGGATCTCTATCCTTTTCATCCAAGATGTTGCCTTCATCATCCAAGAACACTTCTCTGTCAAATCAAATAGAAGGTCAACTGACAAATATAAAAATATTAAAGGACTATTAGCATGCAGATTTCATGAACTGACCTTTTACATCTTTTCTCCCATCTCTTAATAATATAAATCGATGGTATCTCTGTTTGCTTCTCACTTCTAAGCACGTGTATTATATGACGGCACGGGATGCCATAGGACTCAAATAATTTACAGGAGCACGTACCAAACAT
>JAZFNS010048582.1:536-10682 GCA_037127165.1 Alloteropsis angusta | reverse complement strand
TCGCGATTTTCAGGCTAGATCTGTAATTTGTTTTATTAATAGTCTACGTTTACTACTCTTAAATGATACATTTCTTTTGATGTGACTTTCCATTAACAGTGCTTTCACCCAATTTCCCCAATCTAAACACCCCCTAACTTATGCTTTGTGTTTGACTTAAAGACGAACCTAAAATTAGCTATATTCTCAGAAGGAGGGAGTGCCTATTTATTTACCGTTACGCTTCGACATTTACTTGTGCAACGTATGTAGCTTTACTTCCCTAGAGTAGATCAATAGGATTAGCTCTATATTGTAAAACTCTTTGTGTGATGATAGAGTAGCCTCACTAGATCAACCTTAGTGCACATAGATATGTTTATTTTAAGCATGTTGTTAGTGTTAGTCTAGGAAGTGTCATAATTTACCTTCCTCTTCTAGGACACCGGTGCTCATGTTCCCTAAAATGTTATGACTATTAAATGGTGTACATAGATCTTGTTCTGTCATACATAAAGCCAAAGATGCTTTCTTTTCTACCGGGCAACCCGGCCGTAGCACCTAAAGTGCTATTTGCATAGGACAACAAACCCTAGAGGAATAATGTTTCTACTACCAAGATTTCGTATGCGACAACGGGGACCAAAGGGGTTAGCCTTGCTTTATTTCTTTAGCTCTTTTAAGCGTGCTTCAAGATTGTGATCATATATGCATGTACAACCTTTAGTGTGACCGGCAGGATAGCAATTAGGAAGCCAAGAATTGCTCTAAAACAAAGCAAGGGATGATAGGCATACTAATAGAAACGACAAAAGATCAAAGACTAGAAGAACATCATCATGACAAGCACATGAACTTGTAATAGTACTAGTTTGTACCAATATTGGAGCAAACACGTGAAGGAAAGCCAAACATCTTGTATATTTGAAGATGTTGAACTATATGTAAGCTGTGAACGAACATGAACTGCTATAATAAAAACAAATTGGTCAAAATCCTAAAAATACGAAGTATATAAGGGGAATATCGACAAACCATCATGAGCATGGCTGGCAGGAACGTTAGCATGAACATGCATGCGAGGTATGAAAGCATCAAATTGAGGCTCTATACACATGTTGTATCAACTCAATGTAGTGACCTTGGAATTTCATGAGACTTCCTTTATCGAAAAAAAAGCTCTACACATGTTGACTTGTCTCACAAGTGCCAACCGAACTGTGGAAAGAGTAAATGCAATTCAACATTTTCGTGTCATTTAACATATGCATTGTTGTCTTGCCGTTGAATTTAACAATACGATGACATTCAATGACTCAAGGTTATTAGCAAAAGGTTAAAGACGTACTCCTCCGTCCCACAAAGAGTGTCCATTGGACCGATCTCAGTGGAAGATTTCATGTTGATGTTTTCAAAATAACCACATAAGCAATAATGCAATGAAATGATGTTTGAAACTACCCCTCCAATGCATAGTTTTATTTTGTGGTTTCATAGGCACCTCATTGCATTTAATTTTATGACTCATTAAGAGTTGGTATGCGTGTACATGACGAAACTGGTTTTTTTTCTCCTTCCTAAATTAGATGTCATGTTATTAGAAAATCTTACTCAGCATGCTAATTAATGCGTATGAAACTCATAGTGGAGAGTTTCATCTCACTATTTCAAGGATGCCACGTCATCTAACTAGGCTTGAGTTGATAGATGGAACATGGCCTCCCAATGCATAGTTTCATTTTGTGGATTCAAAGGCAAGATAAATCAGCAATTGCGACACGCATGATTGGACATAGAGGAATGAAATGAAACTCTATAGCTATCAGTGAAAGTTTCAACAAGTTTCATGGTCTTGGAAACGATGTATACACAGTTTATCCTAACGAAACTCCTTCTCACTCTCTCTTCATTATTTCCATGCCATCTCATCATCTATGCTGGAGTGTCACTCTATTTATTATGCATGAAACTTCTATGAAACCCCCACTGGGATTGGCCTTAGGAGTATGAAACCCCCACTGAGATTGGCCTTAGGAGTTGGACTCTGGAATTAAGAATGAAAAAGTAGAGAGTGCACAAGAAACAAAGAGTTTGAAAAGTAGAGAGTGCTATCTTGAAAACAAAGAGTAAGCAACTAGTAAATGAAATGGTGTTTGAAACTACCTCCCCGAATGTATAATTTCATTGTGTGGTTTTATAGGCTTCAAATTGCATTTAATTACATGACTCATTAAGAGCTAGCATGTATGTACACATGTGGTTTCATCTAGATGAAACATGTTCTTTCTCTCTCTCTTCTTAAATTCGTTGCCATGTCATCAAAAATTCCTATATGGCACTATAATTAATGAGAATGTGATCTCATGAAACTCTCCACTGGAAATAGCCTTAGGTCTCCCAAGTGGTATGAGTGGAAGCGTAGTTCTATTTTTCCTGGGTAATGTGGTCGTCATATACAGTCGCGTAATCCGATCCCGGAGACCCGGACCATTCACTTTACCAGTTCGACATTAGTCAAAAAATACCTAAAAAAATAAAGAAACTCCTGCAAAGAAAACATAGAAATTAAATGTATGGATGGCAACATGCTATATAGGCATATAGCGTGTGCCACTTGTAAAACTTCATGCAAAAATATGATAATAATTTGTAACCACTGTAATAACTAATAACCACTGATAGATGATTTTGAACTTAAACGGAGGGAACAAATGGTAAAGAGAATTCAAATCTTCAAGAATTCTTAATAGCATTAGTAATAAAGAAGAAAATCGATACCGTGTTGCCATATGCAGTTCGGCAACAATATCAATTTGATCTTGGATGACCTTCAGAATGACACCCTTTGAGAGTAAACAATGCGTGGAACCTACTTTTCATTTCTATCGTTGACATGTCTCTCTGATGTTTTTTGATAGAGCGCGTAAAGTGTGCCGAATGTTCTAGTACAAGAAATAAGCAGATGCAGTACATGTATCTCCCATGACTCATGGGAGTCTATCACTCTCGACTGGAGGATTTATTGAAAACATCACAACCTGAGAAACACACACTCAACCTCAAAACAAGGAAGGAGGTGAAATCACGCTCCCAACGAGGGCAGGATCAGCAGCAGAAAACACTCCAATTAATGCAAAAAAGCAATCGATATGTAATATCAAACCAAATCAGCCGGGGCTTGTTCTTCACCAGGATCAAACTCAGGAAGGCCTGGATTGTGCATCTTGTCGCGTAAGGTCTCCATCCCCATGAGCGACCAAAGGAGCCAGACATTGGTGAGGAACTCCCCACCATCAGCTAGGCTCTTAGCATGCTCATAGCCTCGGCACCTGCTGGCAGAGTAGCAGAGCATCTCCACCCACACACCTTGGATCACCTCCCACCTGGTCTTCTCGCCGTCGAGGCCAATAAGCGCTTCAGCAAGTTTGTGCGCATTGGAAATCATTGGAGACTTCTTCATAAGCTCATCACCTCGTACCATGCCAAGAATCTGCCGGGCGATGATGCTTTTGTTAAGAGACGACGGTGGTTGGTCCTTGATCATGAGCTCGATCTCACCACAAGCAATCATGAACAGATCCTGTCTCGCGCCGATCATTAGCATCTCAGGACAAATGAAAAGCAGGTAGATCATGTAGTTGGATATTATCTCACTGTTTCTTTTGGCTGCAGATGTTATCTCACTGTTGGCGCCTTGCGAGGAGGATGTGTCGATGGTGCGGTGAGAGCAGAGGTCCGTGGCAACGTGCCATACAAGGACATACTCATCAAATGGCAGGTTGAAGGTCCACAGAAGTTGTTGCAGCAGGTGGCGGTGCTTCCTCAGAGTCTGCTCGCCCCTGAGATTGCTGAATCTTCTGTACGTGGCTGGGTCACATATGTACTCCTTCCACCCATCTTCTGCATGCCCACGAACCAGCGCCGAAATTTGTCGGGCTGCAGGTTCATGCCAGATGTACAGGTGCTTGTTGATGTAGTCTCTGAGACAGCTGAAGACAGCAAGCTTCATCAGAGTGCTGGGCTGCTTCTTCCCAACACAGAATAACATGATGTTGTGCTGTGAAACCATGTCTTGCCAACCATAAACCATGTTTAGGATATTCTCTAGATTACATCGAAAAAAAGATAGGCATAAAAGAGTAGACCAGAAGGGTGCGGACTCTATCACAGTTGTGCCACAAAATAGTATATATGTCACCATGATGTCGCTCTTATTGTAACCATTCTTGCTGCTCTTGGCGAAGAGGGCCACAGAAGCTAAGGCCAGACCTGGAGACAAAAATTGTAAGCCGCTGCCAGCACCAGTCGTCCAAGTTGATCTTGCTTTGGTGTACATCATATTAAATTGCCGTGTAATCCATGACCGTAACATTTTGTGCTCATATTCATCACCAAACATGAGGAAATGCTGCAGATAGTGAAGCCGAGCAGAATATGGAGAAGATATATCCAGAAACATTTTATTGATGTACTTTATGCCGCCACGGTGGCCCCTTTTGTGAAACTCTGCTTGTTGTCCGTGGTCACTTACCTTTGCCCCTTCGATTACAAGCTCCCTTGTTTTTATTATATATTCTTCCAGCGAATAGCAGCTGACGTCGTCTATGCTATCGTCCTGGGCTTCCCATGTACTTGTCAGCAAATAGGAGCAAAGTGAACTCAAAGCCGATGTGGGGGTTGCTTCTCTGGGGTTTTCTTCTCTTGTCGGGGACAAATTGGTGGAGACCATGGTACGGAAGCTAGCCCTCCGGAGGGCCCATGGCTTCTGACTGAATCTGAGGATGCCAAGGATGAAGAGCAAGATACCCGCCTGCAAGAGCCTCTTCTCGCCGGACCACCACTTGCAGAAGACGTACAGGGCAACTGTGACTTGAGACACCAGGGTTATGGCATGCCGCTTCCACAGCTCATTGTCCTCGAGGCTGTAGGCACTGATCTGCTGGCCTCCGAGGTGGATGAGAAGGACAGGCGCCCATATCACCTCTAGAGCATTGCCTCCTCCATCCACCATCTGCTGCTTCTAGCGGTTGAAGAGGGTGGCCAAAGCGTAGATCGCCAAGGCGTCGCCGCCTATGTAGGCGATCCACACCATGACCCTCAACCTTCGTAGGACGTACCAAAGACGCACAAATGAAGCATAGACGAGGAAGAACTGGATGAAGAGGCTGCACAAGACGAGGATGCGGAGCTTCCAGTCGTCCCACCAATCCATGGCACTCGAGAGAGCCATGCATGCATGCACGGCTCTCTCGTACACTCAATAAGATTTCTGTGCTAAGACAAGTAGACAACTCACCCAGGCGTAAGTGAGAGTGGTGCTGCAGGTAGTCCAGGTAAGCTGTATATATTGATGTTTTCTTCTTTAGCCTTTTTCTTTTTTAGGATTCCATCTTAGCTTTTACCTTCTTCTGGAGCTGTTCCTGCCTCTTGGTTGNCTTTATTTCTTTAGCTGTAGTGTGATTCAAGATTGCAGATACATATGCAGGCACAGCCTTTACTGTTACCTGCAGAGTAGTAAAGAGAGAATTGCTTTAATACAAAGCAAGGTATTGGCATCCTAACAACAATTTCTCTAATAAAAAGAAAAAGGGTCAGAATCCCACGAAATAAAGAAAAGAAGGGCAACATCAATAAATCATCATGAGCACCACTAGCAGGAACATAAATCATCGAACTAAAACTCATCAAAAGTATTAAGCAATTCAACTGTGGAAAGCTTCAACACAATCCTATTTGTCATGACATTTATCATTTGTACTGCCTTCACCATCCGATTAACAATATGAACATCCAATATGGACTGAAGGTTGGCGAAAGGCCAAAGGGTATACCAGTCTAAACCATGCGTCTGTATATAATGCCATTGTTCAAAATATGTGAACAGTCTAAACCATGCATCTGCTTGCAGAGTAACAGAGCATCTCTACCCACACGCCTTGGATCACACCCCACCTCTCTGTCTCATCGCTGAGGGCAACAATGAGCGCCTTGGCGAGCGCGTGTGCTTTGGAGGTCATTGGAGCATCACTTCTCATCATAAGGTCCTCCTCGCCTTGCTCCATGGTGCGAAAGATCTGCTGAGAAATGCTCCATTCCGTACAGTGATGATGGCAGTTGCTCGTCCTTGATGATGTGCTTGATCTCATGGCAAGCATGCGCGAATAGATCCTCTCTTGTCCGGGGCATCAGCATCTCAGGAAGAATGAAAAGCAGGTAGATCATGTAGTTCGATATTGTCTGACTGTTGCTGCGACTTGAGATGGCACCTTGAGAGGAGGATGTGTGGTGAAAGCAGAGGCCCGTGGCAACGTGCCAGACAAGGACATACTCATCATAGGGCAGGTTGAATTCCCTTACTAGTTGTTCCAGCTGCTGGTGCTTCCTCAGAGTCTGCTCGCCCCTGAGATTGTTGAATCTTCTGTACGTTGCTGGGTCACTTATGTACTCCTTCCACCCATCTTCTGCATGCCGACGAACCAGCGCCGAAATCTGTCGGGCCGCGGGTTCATGCCAGCTGTACCAATGCTTGTTGAGGTAGCCCGTGAGACAGCTTAAGGCGGCAAGCTTCCTCAGAGTGCTGGGCTGCTTCTTCTGAGAACAGAACACCATGATGTTGTGCTGCGAAACCATGTCTTGCCAAGAATAAACCTTGTCCATCCGATTAGTTCCACTATTACGCCCAAATAGACATATGCATACAAGGCCGATCCAGAAAGGTCCGCATTCAAACAAAGCTGTGCCAGAGAATAGGATGTATGTCACCGCAATGTCGCTCTTATTGTAACCGTCCTTGCTGCTCGTGGCGAAGAGGGCCACAGAAGCTAGGACTAGACTCGGAAGCAAAAACGTGGAGCACAAGCCGAGCCTAATACTGAACTCCCATCTTTTCTTGGTGTACATGGTAAAAAATTGCCGCTTAATCCATCGCCGCACCATTTTGTGCCCATAATCTTGGTCAAAGTCGAGGACATACCGCAGGTATTTAAGCCGAACGGAGTATGGAGCAGATAGATCGAGAAACAACATATAGATGTACTTTACTGCTATCAAATGATTCTCCTTCAACCTTGCTTCTTGTTGAGCTTCTTCGCCTGCCTTTGGCCCTCCTTTCACGAGCTCCCGTGCTTCTTTTACATACTCTTCCAGCAAGCTGACATCTGTCGGGACTTCTTCGCTTACATCATCCAGCAAATCGGCGCAGAATGCACTCCACACGGAGCTGGATCTTTCGCCTCTTGACCAGGGCAAATTGGTGGTGGAGGCCATGGCCATGGTACGGAAGCTAGCCTTCCAGAGGGCCCAAGGCTTCTGACTGAATTTGATGATTCCAACGATAAAGAGCAAGACGGCCGCCTGCAGGAGCCTCTTCTCGCCAGACCACCACTTGCAGAAGACGTACAAGGCGACTGTGACTTGAGACACTAGGGTTATGGCGTGCCGCTTCCACAGCTCGTTGTCCTCGAGGCTGTAGGCAGTAATATACTGGCCGCCAAGGTGGATGAGAAGGACAGGCGCCCATATCACCTCCAGAGCATTGCCTCTTCCATCCACCATCTGCTGCTTCTGGCGGTTGAAGAGGGCGGCCAAAGCGTAGATCGCCACGGCGTCACCGCCTATGTAGGCAATCCACACAATGACCCTCAGCCATCGTAGGCGGTACCAAGTGCGCACAGTTTCGGCGAAGTAGAGGAAGAACTGGATGAAGAGGCTGCACAAGACGAGGATCCGCGGCTTCCACTCGTCCCACCAATCCACGGCACTCGAGAGACCCATGCATGCATGCACGGCTCTCTCTTACAACCGGTAAGATTTCTGAGAACAGACCAAGGTGTATGTGAGAGTGGTGCTGCAGCCAGCAAGTCCAGGTAATAATTAGTAAGCAGTATATATTGATGTTCCCTTCTTTAGCCTTTTTCTTTTTTAGGATTCCATCTAGTGGAGCAGTTCCTGCCTCTNCTTTATTTCTTTAGCTGTAGTGTGATTCAAGATTGCAGATACATATGCAGGCACAGCCTTTACTGCTACCTGCAGAGTAGTAAAGAGAAATCAAGAATTGCTTTAATACAAAGCAAGGTATTGGCCTCCTAACAAAGACAAAAGACCAAACAAGAAACAACAATTGCTCTAATAAAAAGAAAAGGGTCAGAATCCCACGAAATAAAGAAAAGAAGGGCAACATCGATAAATCATCATGAGCACCACTAGCAGGAACATCAATCATCGAACTAAAACTCACCAAAAGCAATAAGCAATTCAACCGTGGAAAGCTTCAACGCAATCCTATCTGCCATGACATTTATCATTTGTACTGCCTTAACAAGATGAACGTCCAATAAGGACTGAAGGTTGGCGAAAGGCCAAAGGGTATACCAGTCTAAACCATGCATCTGCATATAATGCCATTGTTCAAAATATGTGAACAGTAGCTTGTGAAAACTTGGTTTGCGTAATATAATATATGTATTTGTAATAAAGGTATAAAAAACTAGCGCAGGCCAACATGTATATTAGCGTGTAACTTTTCGCATTATTTTTAAAAGTCCATCAGCGATCTAAGTTAGCTTCTAGGACCAGGATGGCACGAAACTGAGTTTGAGGGGCTAAATCTGCAATTTGCAAGTTTAGGGACCGAGTTGACACCCGAAGCTAACTATAGGGAGCAAAATATGCAATTTGTGAGTTCGGGGATTGGGATGACACGGCATGACGACTTTAAGAACCGCCGATGGACTGTGCTCTTTTTTTTCCTACTTTCTATCAACATAGTATATCTTGCCTCGTAGGATTAACAACACAGAACTCATAAGCGGACTCTTAAATTAGTATATACAAATAAAAAAAATGTGGACCGACACATAGAGACCAAATATATGCATTGTGCAAACTACTTTTGTGATGGGGCATTGCTGGACCACTAGAAGGCCTCTATGTTTGCTCATATCAATGTGCGATTTGATTCCTGATAACATAGGACTTTTTGTGGCATCCACTAGAATTGACACAAAAGAATCTTATATGGGTCATAACTAGACTCATATCCTCTCATGTACTGCTGAGCTCACATGTCTCTTACTACTTAATACCTTTGCAGCTACATGCCTACATCTCAGCGGTTGTGTCTGTATTTTACTATCACTGCACAATATGATAGGAGTGCATCATATCTAGTCTAATATGCAATATAATGCAGTGGCAGAACAAAATTGAGGTACAATAAAAGTTAACAGCATAGGCAAAAAAGTAAGATGCAAAATCAAAGTAGTAAATGCACATGCAGAATTTTGAATCAAATTGGCGATGTAGAAAAAAAAATGCAGACTGAAATAAGTACCTCCTTTTGTTTTCTGAATCTTTCCATTCCCCTTTCCAAATTCCAATCCATCCTGGATCAGCGAATCAGGGTGTGAATCTTCGCGTTCGGGCACGCAGCACGACGCCTGATCCATGCGCGGCTGCCTCCCCTGGGTGGCTGCGGCTGCGATGCACTCGCCGGCCGCTCCGCACACGCCGCTTCTGCCCATGGCCCTGCCCCCGTGCGTCCGCCTCCGCCCGCCGCCGGTTCGTCGGCGTCGAACCGTCGGCTGCGGCGCCCGCGCTACCTAGCAGGTAGTGGTGGCCGGACTGCCGGAGAGGGCCATGGGCCCATGGGCTCACACAGGTGGCTCTTGGCCCACCAGCAGCAACAAACGAGGGGCCCGACAACGGCTCAGAGCCATGGATTTGTCTTTCTTCCTCGTGCGTCTATTTCTTTTAGACTTCTACTTCCTCCGTTCCAAATTATAAATTATTTCAAGAGTCTTGAATTTTCTATTTTAAATTTGACCAAATTTATAGAGGAGACCATAAAGTTTTTTTCATCGAACAAATTTATTATGAAAATATAGATTACCAAATCTAATGATACTTATTTAGTATGATAAACGTTTGCACTTTAGCGTAAAAACTTGGTCAAACTTGAGGTGGTTTGACTTTCCGAGAATCTTGGAACGACTTACAATTTGAAACGGAGGGAGTACATGTTTTTTCTCAGCCAAAATAGAGAAAATTAGGTCAATATAAGATCTAATTATTTTTTATGCAACGATTATATGCTATTTGTTACTAATGTATACTCCCTCCATCCCACAAAACCTGACGTTTAGGACAAGGTTTGGGTCAAATATTGGA
>JAZFNS010044642.1:5270-22512 GCA_037127165.1 Alloteropsis angusta | reverse complement strand
CACGGTTACCTAGTTTTGGAGTCTAGGTAACCGTGCGATGAAACTTGCACTGAGACTGGCCTTAAATACCCTTCCACATCAACATTTTGCCTACATGACAGCATAATTAATAGCTTAAGACTCTATAATAAAGTCTGTATTGGGACTGTTCTAACTGCGCTAGGCGCTAGCTCGTAGACTGCGATGGTCCTTTCTCATCTACTCGTATTATTTGCCGCGGTTGATTTTTTCTCACAGCTGTTTGAACTTTGTCTCGCTCAAAAATTATACAAGTATAATTTATTTTGTACAACTAACTTTATCATTATAAAATATTTTAAATGACCTGTCTTTTCTAGGGGCGGAGCCAGAGCCTTTTATTGGTGTCAGCTGACATCGACGACTTTCTTCATACCCAATAAAAAATACTGTAGCGTCATTTTTATCAAGGCAGCTGACAACGTTTACTAGGCCTGACATCGGCGACTCCTACGGCTGGCTTCGGCCCTGGTCTTTTCATGTATTTGCAATGAATTTTAGGATAAGATGAATGATACATTGTGAGTAAAAGTCAATGATGATAAGTAGTTTAGATGGGGAAAAATACTCTATGCGCACACGCTCAGACAATGACACGTGTGAAGCATTCGATTAGAATTAAAAGTAAATGAGTTGTCTAATTAACATGCGTGTTGTAAATTAGGAGTCATGACTCATGAGTAGCTGTGGTGTAGGGTCCGGTGCACACACATACTAGGTACACGGACCAGCTTTTCGGCCTAAGAGCAAGTATAATAAGGTGTTGTAGACGGGCTAAATGGAGTACCATATCATCTTTATGCTGAGTTTGAAGAGAGAGATGAGGAGGGAGAAGATGAGCGGGCTACAAGCTTACAGCCCACTTTCAGCCGGCTGTAACACGGAACCCAATAAATCAAGTGACAGAATGAGAGAGAAAAAGGTGGTCCAAGTATTAGCCTACACATATAGTCAGCTGTTAGATGAGTGGGCTGATAGATTGGCTTAGAATGACATGACAAGTTCATATAGCCAACAGCCGGCTAAATTATTAGTCTTGCTCTAATTTGCAGTAATGGGAGTAGCACTTATTAGCTACCGAGAGCATGGTATTATATATGGTAGACGAGAACCCAGAAAGATCTTACGTGCTGGAGAGAGAAAACACTCAGAGTAGAGCGAGCAATTCACCAGGCGAATAGAAACAAAATCATGTTGAAACCAAGACAGGGCCTGATCGCTTCTCTCGTGAGTGCCGGGCTTCGAAGTGATTTTGTTTTGCGTGGAACCACATGCAGCACAGACACAGTACATGCGCCAGCACGCGGCAGAGTCAGCATGCCCTCGAGCACATACAAAATGCAGGGAGAGATAGATGGAATCACACTGGCAAGCTGGCCAGTGCGTCAACAGTGCGTGCGTGATTTGGTGCGCACCAGTGGTTGTGCGATCGCTGACAAATGCAGATAATATAGTGTTCACGCTACTGGCTTTTGTATACTGTCACGGCACTACGGTCACCCAGCGGACCGTGCACGGAAAGGACCATATGCATGCACGAGGTTACAGTGATGTCCGGCGGCGTGTCTCGGTGGTTGTATGCTCCAGCGCTCCACTCACCCATGGTGCTAATGAACTCCTTAGCTACCGGATCTATCCTACTATGCGAGTGAGTTCCACTCGCGTCGCTCTTCATGAGCCCGGTCACGGCCACACTCGCGGCCAGCGTCAGGTTGGTCCATCTTCAAAGGCATTCGGGCAAACATTCAAAACACTAGACACCGCTTCAAATAGGAATTTGTCTGGGTTATTCTCAGAGCAAGTGAAAGGAAGTCCCCTGAGATGAATTCATGGCTACAAGCCTTTGTGTAATATTGATGATTTTCTTTGTTTCCATTTTTGTTTCCTGATTGTAATAGCTAAATACTTTCCATTCTCTTAATATATAAATATAACCAGTAGGGGCCTAGCCCCTCCTGTTGCCTAAAAAAAAGAGTGTAGGCTCTGGGTAAAGGCGGCTGCTGCTGCTTCGTCTTCCTGTTGCCCCGCAGGCCGCAGCAGCTGCTGCTCCCCGGCGAGCGAACTCCAAGCTTCGCCGGGTTGAAAGCCATAGGGAACCCCAGTGGCTTCGTGGCCTGAATCCAATCCACATTGACATCTATGGAAAGAAGATTCAATACACAGTAGAGCAGGTATATGTTCCATCCTGTCTATGGAATCAGATGGAATCCTATTTCGAGATTTGGGTCTTGTGTTAGCAGCAATGTATTCACGTCACATAATGTATTGTGTACTATGTACCTAACGTATTTGTACATATCCTATACATAATAAATAAGACTCCTACTCTTGCGGTTCAAAATCATTTGAAACAATCCACCTTCTCTCTCCACCCTCCCCCAGATCCACTAGTGGAGTACCATATCCGGTAATAATAATTATTTATTTCAAGAACACCATTTGTAACAATAATAATTACCTATTGTGGGATTTTGTTGTAAAACTAGTATAATGCCTGTGCTAACGCTACGGTGATATTCTATAATTCAATATATGTTGCTAAATTACAAACAAAAACTTGGCCTAGATTGTTGTCCAAATAATTCTTTCAATACTAAAGATTCTGGGGATCTGAAGAGAAACAAAATGTTTTCATTTTCAACAAAATCATCACACCAAATTACGTTATGAAAGCTAGGGATTTTATTTGGAGCATAGTGACTAATAATTATTTAACTCGTAATGTCAAATAGCTAGATAGTTCATGGGTGCTGATGGCATTTGAGACGGTGCCCTTCCTCAGGCGTGCGGTTGTTGTTTGTTGTGAAAAAAAGAAACGGAGGACCGATGGATCTTTTTGCGTGACTTCCGCAGGAACTGCCGCGGCCTCCCGTCCCGACGATGTTCTGATGGTCGATGGAGGAAGCGTTACGATGTGATCTAAAGAACATGCACCGTTAGATTTGAGTGAGGAAGAGCCTTTAGAATCTGAGAGTAGATCTGAACGGTACAATTCTATGGTGTTGTTTTTCTAGGTACAATTAAAGGGGTGTGCTAATCAAAGATTAAGAGAGATAACGACTGTTAGGATGGAGATTAGAGTGGATTTAGTAAAGAACTGACTGGTGTATTTTAGGGGTAGAGATTTGTAGATTATTGTAATCTCTGAACCCGTCTTGGTACGAGTATGTGCATACTGGTTTCAATCAAGGTATTCAGTGGTTGCATCAGGCTTGACCCGATAGACTATCAAATTGGTCCGTTTTAAGTCTATGGTAACTCGGGCTGCTTCAATGGTGATGGCTAGCACGTTTAAACCAGGTTAATTGAGCGTTTTTGCCATAATTTTCAGAGACGTGTGTTACAAATCGAGAATGAAAATAGCTTTAAAACCATATAAAAATATCAAAGGAAAAAAAAACTTGGACGCATCCCCCTCCTCCAACAACCACAATTTTTCGCACTTGTCTACAATATGTTGCCTCCCCTAACTGTTGTGCCACACTAGCACTTGTGATTGATTGTTAGATTTAGATACAACCCTTTTGTATTAAATTTTGTAAATCTTCGTGAATTTCTAGAGGGACATTTAAGGTCCGATCAGGTTGTGATTTTTTGCGGTCGTCCTTTACTTGCTCCAGATTCAAGGGAAAATTATAAAAATAAAAAATCTGCATGCTAAAATTTGATTGTAAGTACTAAAAATTTTAAAACTCTGAAAATAGTAAATATTGAAAAAAAATCAAAACCCTCCATGGGAACTTATAAGCAGTATAGCACTTGTCAAAATTATTAGTGTATATAATATGTGGCAAAATAGTGTTTTTGGATGTGTAAGCTAGCGAGGATGCGGTTCTTTTATATTATTTTTCCAAATATTCAATGTTTTTTAGATACGACGTCTTAAGTCCGATAAGGTTGCAAGTTTTCTTGATTGTCCAACTGTTCTCCCAGTCCAAAAACTATCAAAAAAATTAGAAAAACAAAATTCGATGTGGTTCTAGTTACAAAACCTGCTATGCTCATATTTGCACAGGCAATTCGTGGCTCGAGCTGGCTTGAAAATGGCGGCTATTTTTCACGGATTACAGCCATGAACCAGTTGTGAAAACCCTCACTAGTTCCAACGGCCACTGAGGTACCCACACCTTTTTGGCACCCCTCAAGGCTAGGTGACACCTCCCACGCCTCGCTCGCCCGTCGGCAACAGCATATGGGTGAACTCAAGCTAATCTGTGTCTTGGGCTCACTGATCGTTGGAGCATGCATCCAAATAGTTTTTTCGGTTAAAACACTTTGTTTGGTGTAGCTTAGTTGGTTAGGTTTCTTGTGGTGGAACCAGCCCACCTGGGTTCGAGTCTCCGACTTAGAACATGTATCATATTTTCCTGGATTTATTCCATGATTTAACCGGCGCTATTCTTTCAGTGGTAGGCGACGTATCCGTCGATAGCGAAGCATCCGTGGCGACTTCGTCAATCTCAAGATCGGAACAACTGGCTCAGCCTCTCGGAGGTGCTCATAGAGGTGAGTGTGTGAGCGTCTGCGTTTGTACTAGTCTTTCACAAAAATAAATATTTCTCCGAAAACAAACGGTTTTATGGAAAGACCGTCTGCATCTTTTCTACAGAAAATATATGTCACTTTCTTGAAATCATGTATATTATATACGATCTACTAGATGGAGATATTCTTACCACGGTCCATATTTTTTCTGTTGAAAACAAACGATTGTATCATAGAAACTAGCAAGGTGGCCCGAGCAAATACCGTAGGAAGCTAGTTTCTATTTTTAACAAACGAATTTTGAGTTGTAATTAATATATGAAAATATTTTATTAATCATGACACTGTAATTATTTTGTTTGGAACATGAGTTCAGGTGAGAAGAAAATAACTTATATAGAATTTTTATTTTAATGTAATTAATATAAATATTATATATTTTAGCATGACTGTACTTTCATGTTTGGAGGGATATATAGGTTATTGGCTCATTACACTATTTTCGATAATAGTCAGAATTTAACTTTGACTTTGAATTTGAAACATTAATGGGCATAGGTGGATCGATTTTGGTTTTTATCCCATACATACCATTATCATTTAATTTTTTAGTTTAATTTAATTTTGTGTTTGAATTTGAGAGTTAGGTTATTGGCTCAATGCGTACCACTAACATTTTTTCTTCCTCAATATCCAATTGTTTGTTGAGTCATCAGCCCTGACTATTAGTTGTCTCTTCATTCGGTTGTGTCCTTGTCTCCATCACGTCTTTTTTCTCATAATCCTTATACTATATTGGTTACCCAAAACACTTATATTTTAAGGATGTAAATCATCGTCTCTCACGTTTGTCTTCCATGAGACGTTAACCATTTGTTCAAATTTGGAAAAACAAATGCACATAGTTTTGTTTCTAAAGGTGTCATTTATTTATTTTTCTAAATAGATTAAACTAAGGTACCGTCTATGTTGGTTCCACCATTTTTATTCTATGCATGCTACCATAATAAATTTCTTATATATTTATTATTGCAGTTGGCATGGTATAGCCTTTTTCATTGAACTCATCCTCTCTCAATTGCTTACGCTCCCAAGGGGTTTTACTCGCTATGCCGCAATCATCGACGATGTATTACTGACGCTTAACACTTTACCTTGTATGTTCTTTCTTCTTTTTCAAAGCAACCTTCAGCTTACTATGGATGGATATGCATGTCAAGTCTCGATTTCCATGTTGTTTTATATTTGGATCTTGTTAGAACTCTCACGTAATTGCATCATCTATCACTCATTTTATCCTAAATGTTTTTAGATCTCATTGGTCCACTAATCACAATACTACATAGCAAGACATCACCATATTTCTACTTCTCATTGTTGCCTGTGGTTTATCACGATGCCTCGGTTGCCACATTAGGATAATACTCGGTCTTGACTGTCTAATTCTAATTGGATCATGTAGTGGATAGAGACATGACTCTATAGCCGGGCTATAGTTATTGTGACTCTAATACTTGTTTAAATAAAATTCTTCAAAAGTAAATGTAATAAAACACCAATTTTTATTTTTTATATTTATTTGCGTTTTGCATGTAATTTATTTTTTATCTTCTTCCAAATTTATATATAATACTACTAATTAATATTATCTTATAGAATCAATTGTATACTATTTTTTAGTAGCATGGTAATTTTAGATCCTATGTCAAAATTAAGATTTATTTGTATCCATTTAATTCTTGAGTAATTGTATTTGATTCATGATAATAAATATTTATAGATTATTTTTAAATACCATACTAATAAAAAGATATATAATATTGTGTTTAATAGGACTTATCCATTTAGTTCGTTGTTAATTGTATTTGTCACAAATTTTTTATTTATTTATATATTGCTTCCCAATTTGTTCACAGAGTAACTATTAATTTTCTTATTTTTATTCTAAACTTAACTATGTATTTATTGTATTTGATATAGACTCTTGAGTTAAATGCTAATTTATATTTTTAAATTTTAAATTTATCCATTTACTAATCGTATTTGTTATGTACTCTTTGGTAGTGATAATTTTTATATTTATTTCAAATTCAATTAGTTAGTAATTGTATTTGATGTGGATTGTTTGATGATAATTTAAAATTTTTAATCTATATTTGCTAATATTAATCATTTTCGATAAGGAGTTTTTAGAATAACATAGACCGATAGATCATCATAATAGTGTTTTTTCCTTTTTTGGGTTCATAAATCTAAGGTTATCTATGTTTACTACAAGCAATGGCACCTTATGTGGTCTCCTTGATCTGGTTCATAATTGATCAACATGTTGTGATCATCATCAATTATTTCTGTATTTCAGTCAGTCATATGCGCATGGCATGGCTCGTATATATGCACCGCTTCAGTTGGTCTTCAGCTGCACACATACAATTTACCATACCCCATGGACGCGTCATACGGACACGGCTTCAATCTTGAGCCACATCATTGCTCCATTTTCACAACTGGTGTGTTGCCAGCCCGCTACTAGATTGTCCCACATACATCACAGCGTGAATAGCAGTAAATTCAGACACGAAAACGGGTGTATCCTTTGTTTTCTCTAAGATATTTCCGCAAAAATAGTTATGCATGCATATGAGTCATAGAAAGTCGCCAACTTCCGGCAACATTTTGGTTTTGTCGACAACTATATATGCTATACCTTCGCACAGGTGGCACGACCTTTACATGGCACATAGGAACTCATCGGTGGTCACATTGTCTCTGCCACTTGTGATACTTTTCCGTTGATCATGCAGGACAACTAATTGGATCCACCAAAAGTTATAAATAAATAAAAATCTGATCGATCTTTTATTTGCATCTTCATATAGAGTTATAACTTATTCGATATGGACATTTATTGCTAATTTACTTTTTAAATTCTAAAATTAGCTATTACAAATCATTTTTATGAGAACTTTTAGGGGTAAGGAGATCGTTAGATATACATAAAATAACGGTGTATATTCTTCTATTTTTTTGGATTTTATGAGAACTTTTAGGGGTAAGGTAGACAATTAGTTATACATAAAATCCAAAAGTGTATATTCTTCTCTTTTTGATTAAGGTGGGAATTTCTAGACCCTCTCAGTGAATGTGGTGGCTTCTTTAACCTTGTTGTTTTAAGATAATAGATATCTTGATTTTTCTTTGAAGTACAAATGGTCCAATCATCAGACGTGCCAACCTAGAGACAGCGGTTCTACATGATTATCTCCCTTGGCGAATCACAATGTGGTTTTAATTTTTTTTGATGAAACAGGAGGGGTTTTACCCCCTACTGATTATATATATTATAAATAGAGGAACAAGTAACAAACAGTCTTCAAGAAACAAAAAAGAAACAAAAAAGATAAACTCTAAAATCCAGCTTGCTGAAACCATGATTCCATTGTCTGCTTGTATTTCTCCTTTGCTCTGAAAATAACCCACGCAAATTCTTTCTTAAATCTTGAATTGCAGGCTGCCAACGAAGGTTGGATCTGTTTGAATATCGGGTCATTTCTCGCCATCCATAAACATCAGCAGACAATGATTATGATATCTACGGAAAATTTAACTCCAAATTATGCCATGAAGTTTTCCAGTTGCTCGAGGGGAGAGAGGAAGGTGTCAATTTGTAGTCCCATTAGTGCCCATGCAGCTTGCGCAAAAGAGCAATGAATGAACAGGTGGATCATGCTTTCCTCTGGTCGATGGTTACAGAGAACACAGTCATAGGATGGCAGAGTCATATTTTTCCTATGAAGAAGCTCCCTTGTATTTAACCTGTCCTGGAGAAGTAACCAGAAAAAACCTTATGCTTTGGTTGACATGAGGTTTTCCAAATCAATTTGAAGATTGGGTGAACTTCTGCAGCCCCAAGAAGGTGTTTGTATGCTTGTGCAGACGAATATTTCTCACTTCCCCAAATGTATGTCCACTCATCTGGCTCATTAGATAGGGACAACTCATCGAGGTTGTGAAGGAGGAGGTGCAACTGGGTGAATGCCTCTTGGGACAAAGGTAGGTGGAATAAGTCATCCAGGTATGCAGACTGTCTTGTTTTGTAGATTGTAATGTCTTTACACCTTGTGAATGAAAATAATTCTGGAAAAGCCATACCAGGGACCATTCCATTCCATAAATCATGCCACTGGAAGCAACTCTTCCCATCTTTGATAACAACACATGCCATTTCTTTGTAAGAGTCAATGAGTTTCAGGATATCTCTCCACCAAAATGAACCTTTCTTGATTCTACTTGGAAGCTTGCCATTGTTATAGTACTTTTCTCATACTAAGTGAACCCATGGGATGTCAGCTCTGTTGAAGAATTTGTGAAAATTCTTGAGTAATAAAGCATCATTCTGAGTTTCTAGCCTGATGATACCCAATCCTCCTTCCACTTTGGGCAAGCATACCATTTCCCAAGCAGCTTTTCCTAGTGTCTTGGCAATGATATCACTACCTCTCCAAAGGCAGTGTTTTCTGAATTTGTCCACTTGCCTAATCACTGATATTGGCAGTTTAAGGGTGCACATGTAGAACATAGGAAGAGAGGTGAACACAAATTTTTGATTTCAAGCTGCCTGGCTGACTGAGAAAGGATGCAGTGTATCCAAGTCTTCTTTCACATTAATGTTTAGAAACCATGGGCCAGAAGTCTTCCACCCTTGGCTTGCGTAAGCTGAGGGGGAGGCCTAGGTAAGTACTCCCTCCGTCCCAAAATAAACGTTCGTTTAACGTTCAAATTGTGTCCCACAAAAATGGTCATTATGCTTGTAGTGAGAACCATTTAATTAAATCCACCCCAAACACCAAGAAAAAAAATGCATGGAGAGGCGCATGGAGCCAATCAAATGCTTGATTGATGCTCTTTTTCTTGTTCTAATGCAAGTGTTTTTATTGACAACACAATTTTCAATCACAACTACCCTATGTAAATAGGGGCACCTTGGTCATTTTGCATTCACACTAATTTGTCAAAAAATTTCTAAACGAACACTCTTTTTGGGATGGAGGGAGTAAATGGCATTGTGCCAATGCTACATCCAAAGTTTTGAGCTAGGGTGCTGGCCCTTTCTTCTATCATATTTATTGGGACAAGCAGAGATTTTCAAAATTAACTTTAAGGCCTGTGGATGAAGAGAAACCATCAAACAAGTCCTTAAGTTCCCCCAGCTGACTTGAACTGCCTTCCATTATAATGAGAGTATCATCTGCATATTGGAGGATTAGGAAGTCTTGAGAATGTTGCATAGGGATGGGCAGCTTTAGAACATTCCCTCTTGCTGCATTATTCAAAATGCTTTGAAGCAAATCTGCTGCCAACACAAATAAGAGAGGTGACAGGGGATCTCCTTGCCTTACTCCCCTTTTACATTGAAAATTTTCCCAGGTACCCCATTCAGTAAGACAGCTGAAGACCCAGTAGAAAAGATTTTCCTCATCCAAGATAACCATTTTTCACTAAACCCCTTATGCTGCATGATGAGGATCATTGCTTCATGTTCTATCTTATCAAAGGCTTTTTCAAAATCCAACTTAAGTATGATAATTTCTTTCTTTGAATGGTGGCACAAATGAAGATACTCAAAAGCCCAAGCAAGACAATCTTGGATAGTCCTTGTTTTGATGAATCCATACTGGTTTTTGTGAATAAATCTTGGGATCACCAACTGAAGTCTGATTGCTAACATCTTGGTAATCACTTTAACAGATGTGTTCAACAGAGAAATGGGTCTAAAATCATTTGGTCCAATAGGGGTGTCAACTTTTGGTATGAGGGTTATGTAGGATCCATTTAGACTCTGAAGACAAATGTTATTCTGGTAGAAAGCTTCATAGACCTCATAAAAGTCACCTTTGATAATGTGCCAACATTTTTTAACAAAATCAGTGTTGAATCCATCAGGACCAGGTGACTTGCCATTTGGTAGGTGACACATGATCTGATCAATTTCAGTGCTGGAGAAGGGTTCTTCCAGTGTTTCAAGCTCAAAAACAGTTGCAGAAGATCATGAAGAGGCAAATTAATCTGGTGAAATTCAGAAACACCCAATCTGGCTTTGAAAGCATTCTAGAGGATATTTGCCTTTCCAGGTGTGAAGACACAGGTTGACCATTTTCATGTGAGAGTGAGGTTATAACATTACCTCTATGTGTGATGGTAGCATTGGCATGAAAAAATTTTGTACCTTCATCACCAGATTTAACCCAGCTAATAGTTCCCCTTTGTTTCATGTAAATCCCCTACTGGTTTAAAAGCATTATGAGCTTCTCATCAAGGAAGTATTTGAAATTCCATTCCTGCAAAGTTAGGTCTCTCGTCTCCTGAATCTACTCCATTAAGGATATAATTAGCTTGACATTTGCTATGTTTGCCTTCAAACTTGAGAGATGGGCTTGACATGACTTGAGAACTCTTCTTAGATTCTTGAATCTTGCTGTCAGTTTCTTTGCTGCATCTTGGTGTGGAACTAGGAGGCTCCAACCATGGTGAACTACTGCCATAAAGTGTTCATGCTCCATGAGATAATTATCAACTCTGAATATTCTTCCTTTTGGAATGTCAGTGGCAATGCTCACAAAAAAGGCATATGGTCTGAAGTTTCCATCACCAGAGGCCAAGCCTTGGTGTCAGGAAAGGACAGAGTCCAAGATTCAGATGTAAAAATCCAATCTAATTTCTCCACAAGGGGAGATGGCTGTTTGTTAGTCAAGGTGTATTGCCTGCCTTGAATTGGGATCTCTACCAGCCCCAGCTTACTGATGGCATCATTGAAAAAAACATCTCATTTAGGCCACCCCAGGCTTGTTTCTGTTTGAATGGTCTCTCATTAAATTGAAGTCACCCAGAACTAACCAATCCATTTCCTCTAGCATTGAGATGTTTTTAAACCAATTTATGAAGTTTCTTTTGGCTTCTGCTGAACATGGGCCATAAATATTGCTTATGATGAGATCAGCTTCATTATGCTTTGAGCTTAATTCAATAGTTAGAGAAAATTCATTCTTGAATGCTAGGTGCCCATAAAAATTCTTGATTTCCAAACTATGAGGATACCTCCAGATGCCCCAATGGAGGGGAGAAATTCAAAGGCATCAAACATGGGAGGACAAAATTTTTTGATGAATTGCAAGTCAAAGGACTCTTTTTTTTTGTTTCCTAAATGCAAACCACATCACAACCACATTCAACAATTCTGTCCCTAATCGAGTTCCATTTGGATCATGAATTAACACCCCTAATATTCCAGCACAAAACCTTCCATTGCTTGTTCACATGCATATTCATGGAGACACAAAAAATGATAAGAACTGCTTATGCCATGTGGAACATGCATATCTGAACATCCAGAACCAGAAACTAACAAAGCTTAGAACCGGCATGAAGTGAACCATTATTACAACCATTCTGAGTAACAAAAGCAGCTGAAACAAAATTTCAATCTGTCCTACTGGAGGAACTCTGCTCTCATAGCCAACTAGCTCACTTCTTGGGCTTCTTCTTTGGGTTTTTCTGATCATTATCATCAACATTTTTGGGCTTCTTTTTCTGAATGGGCTTGCTCCCACTAGGGGCAGCACCCCTTCCTTTGCTTGCCAGGGCTTCAACAGTAAGCTTCTGTGGATCAATCTTGCAGAAGGATTCACCCAAATTCTTGATCACAAAGGGTGAAATGCTAGGAGGTTTGCAGGCAACGCAGGAAAGGTCAGGACATTGGGCTTTTCTGTAGCCTTTCTTATGAGCTTTGGCTCTGATGCTTCTCCTCAACACTGGTTCATCTTCAGTCAATGGCAGCTTACCAGCCTGCCGGAGCAGCTTCACTGACCAGGGCCCTGTTGATGGGGAGATGTTGTTCAAATCAATCTTTTCAGAGCTGGTGGGAGTACAGGGGCTTGCAGGCTTCTTGGGAGAAGGGGTCAGCTCCACAGGGCAGTTGTCAGGCACATGGAAAGGCAGGGTCTGCAGGTTTGAACTCTGAAAGAAACTCCAAGCAGATGATTCCAGAAAGTGTTTGGCTCAGTGAAAATTTACAGAATTCAACAGTACATTGGTGAAAAAAGGTGACCAAGAATGTGGGATGCTTATAGGTGCATGTCCACCAGCCCTAGAGAAGAAAAAATGGGCCCAAGCACGCACCACTTCTGCAGGAAGCTTGGGGGGTTGGTTGGAGCTGCCATTCATCAGAGAAGCAAACACATGGTCAGATTCAGGCTCAATAAATTCCACAAATCCCAGCTGCATGTTGTTTTCAAATAATCCTCCTGAGCCATGCACCAGGTGATGAGCAAGGTCAGCACCTAGCAGCTCCTCTTCCTGAATCTCATCTGGCATTATTTGCATTGGGACTCCATTTTCATTGGGGATAAACACATTCACTTGAGGACGTTCTTGCACCAGTGGGGCCACAGGATCATTGCCTTCATTGCCAGTAGAATTCTCTAGACTATCCACATCAATGACTTGCTCCTCTACCAAGTCCAGATCATCCTCCATTGCCATGGGAGCATTGTTTAGGTCATCAATAATGCCTCCAAAATCTTTTGCAGGTGCTTGGTTAAGATCAAAATCAAGAGGAATCCATTGGGCCTGCTCCTGAATCTCTTCCTGCTGTTGTTGCTGTTGGCCCAGGTTTGGGTTGGGAAGGGGCCCAATAAAAAAACCCTGAGGTTGATCTGCAGGCCCATCAGGCCAAAGACCCCATCCAGCAGCATCATTGACATTTAAATCTTCTGGGTTGTTAACCTGGAACCCAGGTCCATTGGCAGGCTGCCCATAACCAAAAAAATCAAAGAGGTGAGGCTGCATGTTATCTGGGTCATTGGGAGGCAAGTCTTCATCCATTGGATTTCCTCCCAACATGTGAGATTGAAGGATCTCACACTGAACAGTCCAGGATTCACCATTGAAGTTATCCCCATTTGAGCATACTATGAACCATGGAATTTCTTCCAAAGAAGTAACTCTTGCTTTTGCAATGACTCTAGACATGAAGTTTGGGTCTTCCTCCCAAGTCAGCAGCTCTCCAAAGTCATCATAGGCTTTTTGAATATGCCTTTGTGACCAGAAATCTAGATTGAAGCCAATTAACATTAGCCAAACCTCATTATTCATGTTTAATGCTATGTGATTCCACCCTCTATTGTGCTCAGTAAATGAAAATTGTAGATTCCCATAAAGGTGTGGGCTGTTTTGAACCAGCCTGTCCCTATCATGACGATAGCTAAACCGAACATAAGCCTGTCCAAAGGGGCAAGGCTGTATCAGTCTAAAATCAATTCTAGCTTCATCTCTTAGGAAATCATCAAGCACATTTCGGATTCCCTGGAAGGAGACATGATTGGGGGGCAATGGTGAAATGGTTGCAATTGCTACATCGGTGTTCAACTTATGAGGCCTACCCATCATGACCCTTCTCATGAAAGGGGAAGGGCCAATAAACCGGAATGCCATGGGGTCCTTCTCGGGATGCTGAGCTCCAGAAGAAGCAACAGTGACTGGGGTTTTCTCCTGCACTAGGCAGTCTGATTCTAGAACTAGGGGAGGACGATCAGGGACATGTTCCAAGGGAATGCCAAGAGAATCAAAGGGGCGAGAGCTGGTCACCTGCGAGGGTCGGCAACCGAACGACAATGAAGGCTCGGAGCACTCCGCCACCGGTGTCGCCACGAACTGGGGGAGCCACAATAGGGCTGCGAAGGTGGAGCGCCGGGAGCTTTTGACACCAGATTGGTTCGAGCAAAGGAGCTAAAGCTCTCAAAAACTGGTGGCCTACTAGAGGAAGGGTCCACTTGCAGGGAGAGGGGCTTGGAGAACCAAGTGCTTGTAGCATCTTTCGGCCATCCATTAAGGCTCGGGAAGGAAGGAAGCTTGCCCGCCTTGGCGCGAATTTACAGAATTTGGCAAAATGTCCCAGCCTGAAGCAGGAGGCACACCGGACACTACAACGGTAGCTGGGCCTAGAGTGTTTGTTGGACATGCAACTAGTGCAATGGGGCCAAGAAGGGGTGTGTTTCGGCCCACCCAAGGGGACGGAATTGGCACCCGAAAGAACATTGGCCTCTAGGGAAATTTTTTCAGGGGGAGATCTAGCCCATTTAAATTAGAAGTTGAAACAGGAGAGGGCCACCCCAGATTAAGACTTAAATTAATTTCACCATTCAAGTCAGAGTGAAGAGCCGTGTTCTTCGCTGATTTATCCAAATTCAAAAAAATAGGAGGAGCAAAAGCAGAATCCAGAACTTGCCTGAGGTTGATCCTTGAGAAAACACTTGGCCTCTTATTCTGAATATTTAGGTCTCCGGAAATCCTCTAGATAACTTTTTTATAGGGATCGGCTTCTGATTGACAGGTTGTTTCGAATTCAAGCGAGCAACTTCCACATAAGATTTTTTTGCGCGCTTTGACAGGAGTCCATTGAAACTGAGGCCCTTGATCCTTCTTGGATGATAATTCCGCAGCAGATAAGCCCCGCTCATTCCAAAGATGAAAGAAAATCCGGAAGGAATCGCTTGCAAATGAACCAAGCTCGTAAATCAGCGGCCCCACGGCTCAAGAAGATACTGAGAACTTGAAAATCTGGTCCTCAATTTCCACCACCGAGAAAAACCCAGCAACACCACCAAGAATCGATTCCAAAACAATCTCAATCGAAGCAGCAGATAATTGTAGATGCGATGAGCTGAACGCCGCTAATAACAAGAAACTGGAGGCGTCATCAGGAGTTGAGGAGGTGATCGGAGCACCTGTAGAGTCTCGTACCTTGGCTCTGAAGAGAATGCCATGCTCTCGGGGAAGGGAGGATGGATCCATAGAGACCAAAGATCGAGAGAAACCGAGACCTGCTAGCAAGCATCATGCTCACCGGCAGGATGCACCACGAGGCGAACGACAGCGGAGGGAGTGAGGGGGGAGGAAGGGGAGAGTGTTTTTAATTTTATAAGAGATAAGATTTATATGCCTTTGTTTAGTTGATTTCATCTAATAACATCATTTGCAAAATTATAATAAAGTTTTTACACCACCTATGGCTACTCTTATTGAATGGGAATCGCTCGATTGATATGCACAAACTACAACTAGCAACTTGTGCAAAATTATTACTACTAACGCCATAGCTAAGATGGTTTTGATTGTAACTTCTAGTTCCTTAGACTCTTTGTTGTGCTTCCAAATTCTGTAACCATATTATTATGGTTGGAATAAAAGCCAACAACTATTATATTAAATGCATCCGTTTGTCGATTTTCTTGAAGCAAGCACAAGTGTAACCGTGAACATGGAGTCTATAGTTAATCCAAGTTTTGTCAATGTCAGGTCTTCTTGATGCGGATGTTGTCCCGATTTTTATGTTGTAGGATCACAAACAAGAAAATTAGTAGAGAATATAGCCAAGATAAGTAGCCGCAATTAAGAAACCGAATAACTATCGCAACATGACGATACACAAAAGGAACCAACCGTCGTCTCTATACAGCATCATGAATCGAAGTTCGCCCAACCACACTCTCAAAGAACCAACCTACACAATCTGCACACGAAGTAGCAGAAGCACGGATTGGGTGCCAATGAAAGGCTTTTATAAATCCCGCGAAGTAAATCACAAGAGAAAATGGGTGGAGACCACTCTCTTAATTTATTAGCACACAAGTGAAAAAGGGGGATTTGATTTGATTATCCAAATATTCCTTATTTCATAGATACATAGGGTATTTGTATTAGGAACAACCATCCTATAAATAGGTATGAACCGAAGCTACCACGTTGGGATATGAAAGGCCAAGTAGTGAAGCATTCATTAAGTGATCATCAATTATTGGGAAGTGGAATGATGTCCCGTTTGTTGTATTGGAAAGCAGACTTTACTAGCTTTTGAACCATATGTAATATGCATAGTGGAACTTGACAGATTGGTCAAACTTGCATGAGAAGTTGAAGTACTTGCCATCCCGAGTGTGGCTGTTGGACTTCTATTATGGGAACGTCCAAATTTCAAGATGTTTGTTGTAATGAAAGTAGATTTGATAAGCTTTCCCTCGTGTACTCGTGCATCTTTAAAGGTTGTGGGAAGAAGGAGTTATTGTTTATTTTCATCCTTTAATTGTATGAATTGATGGTCTGAACTGGTTGGTTGAGCTGTCATGGTCCGAAATGATTGTCCGATCTGATGGTCCAAATTGTCCAGATCCAAACTGATTTCCTGATGGTCCAAATTTTGTTGTCCGAACTGACAATTAATGTTATTATTGGTGGCTTGTTGATCCGATTGTTAGTCTTGGTTGCAGTTCGCGCCCACATAGAGTAGCATCCTCTTCTTCATGTGTATATCTAAGTACAAGAAAAGTAGAACACTTTGGCAGTACAACTTTATCATATATATTAAAGTTAAATTCAGCAAGAGCGAAGTCACCTAGTGTTGTAGTATTTGAGCTTGGCTACGTGTAATTGGTCCAATGTTTATGTCTTTTGTTATGCTTTGTCATACATTTGCACAACCTGTCCTTGGTTTACATGGGATGGGCAAGGTTGGACGAGATGGCCTCATCACTCTTGCCATAGAATACTATAAAAACATATATATATAGGCAACATATCAGGTGCAAACCACCTCTCCGTGAAAACCCATGCAAACCACGGCAAAAACTCTTCTAAATTCACCAAAAAAATCACATATGTAGATGATATGATGATACACAACCTTGTA
>JAZFNS010013170.1:15963-28325 GCA_037127165.1 Alloteropsis angusta | reverse complement strand
GCTTTTCCCTGCAAGCGAATCGAGAACACAAGCAAGAAAGTGAAAATGCGCAATCTGAAATTTTTTATCTATATAAATTTTACATGAGAGGTGTTGAAGTGCTCAGTTCAAAAGGACTAAACGCCATAGACGAGGAGATCAAGAATAGGGCCTAGATCACTATAAACGGACTCGTCACCACAGTTACAATAAATCTATCACAGTTTTAACTTCAAAAACTTGACCTGAACAAAACCCAAAGTTCTCAAATAGTAGGGGCTATGTTTTATGAAGTTCTGGAACAACCTAGGGTTGGCGCGACTTGGGGCCGTCCTCAGCCTGGGCTTAAGGCCCGACACAATACAAAACCCAAAACGCCCAAAACAGGTGACNGCATCACCTTGTTGTGGTCATGCAGAATGATCCATAAGGCTTCTAGATCTAGGACCAGAACCAAAAGAAGTGTCTCGTCGTCATGATTCCAACACATCCAAGAACATCATATTTTGACACTGTATGAGGGAGATATCGCCGTTTTGGTGCAGGGTTGTCGAGTGAAGAAGAAGGAGAAGAAGAAGAAGAAGGAGAAGAAGAAGAAGAAGGAGAAGAAGAAGGTGGCTTCTCCATGGTGGTGAGAGATCCAATACTTCTAGTGGTTTCATAGTATTTGGATATGATAGTAATGAAGACTAGAGGCTCTAAGTGAATAGGAGAAAGATAATAAGGATGAGAATAAAGACCTTAGTCTTCATAAAGATGAGAAGCCACAAGAACATAGAGAAGACAGAGATGGAGCATTAGTGGCTCGTGAAGATTTCAAGAAGCATGATAAGGTGAAGAAGCTTCCAAAAGGGTCTAATTGTGAAAATCTTGTATGCTAGTTCTTCACCTACAAAAGTTATTTTGTTTTCATACAAAGAAGCACATAGAGGGCAAACGACAAGAAGGCGAAGAAGACAGAATAAGTGTATAGAAACATCAAGTCTAAAGGCAAGCTAAAACTAAAGACGGAGGTATGTTAATTGAAGGGTGCTGACATGTTGTCAAAAGGACAAGCAAAGAATAATTATCGGAATGGCAGAGCACATAAGAGTGGCAGAGACAAGTATGCATTGAGGGGGAGTGTTGAAATATGCAACACATATTTGAAATTTTCTAAAAGGTTTGAGATATATCAAGACACTACTTTGCCATGCATACAGATAAGATCATGATAACATATAGAAGAGTGTAGAAGTTAGATATTTTAAGTAACCATGGTTCATAGTGAAGTGTTGAATATTCCATAATAGAGATATTTGTATATGGTGCTTTAGATGGTTGCCACTTGGCACCAGTTTAGCGATCATTGTAACACTATAAATAAGGGTGCCCCACCCTAAGATATCATGCTATGCTAACTATAGGCCATTTGGAAGATGGCATAGGTAGCCATCATGAAAGAGTAGATTGGTAGGGTAGCCACATAAAAAGTGTAAATTAAAGTCCTTATGTTGTGAATGAATAGTTGAGTTTTCACATGGTATTGGTCTCTTGTTTTGGTGTAAGTGTGGTGGTCTCCTCAAAGTAGTACGGGTATAGGTACACTGAAGAAAAAGTATCGCTTTTACATTAAGCATCGAAAATGTAAAACAGAGAAAAAGTTAACCCCAACATGATTAACTTTATTGGAGTGGCACTATAGGAATGGCGGGGATATCAATAAAAATAGCGTCTATTAGTCATTTTGTAAACATTGATCTTATGGGCCTTTTGAATCAAACTTGTAATGATTATGTACCTTAAATATATATATATATATATATATATATATATATGTTTTTAGTTACATTAATGCATTTGTGGCATCTAATACATATATGAGCATATATAAATATTAATTATACATGTATAATATGTATACTATAGAAAAAATAAAAAATAAAATACAAAATATAAAAAAAAACGAAGAAGAAAAAGGAAAGTAAAAAAGGGAAAAACAAGAACCTTTAGTCCCAGGTGGTGTGGCCGGGTGGTAACACCACCCGGGACTAAAGCGTCTCCCACCTGGCCGCGTGGTGGGCGCCCTTTAGTCCCAGTTGATGCTACCAACCGGGACCAAAGGCCACCTTTAATCGAGGGTATTTACTTAGGACTAAACGTCAGGGCCTTTAGTCCCGCCGGCATAGTATCGGTTGAACCGGTACTACAGCCGGTTGCCGACCGGGACGCCGACTGGGACTAAAGGCGGGATCTGTAGTAGTGATGGCTTGCTATCTCTAGGCTTCCTCGTTGACAATGTACCCCTTTTGTAGGTTCAGTTCTTAGGGTGGCCTTGTTAGGGTGATAGGTTGGCCGTGCTTCTTCTATTGTCGTTGTGTCGTGCCGTTGTGTGCTTGTTGTCTTTTTTCTTTATTGTTTTTCTTTTTTAGTCCTTTGTGCTCTTGTGTTGGCCAAGCCCTATTTGGCCGCATCAAGATCTATTTGTAAACTGTTTTCTTCTTAATGAAATATGTGCTAAGTCATTATCGCAAAAAAACGTATTGTACATAAAAAGATGTCTAATTGATATTTTTATAGTGGTAGAAGATATGTCTAAAGACAACGAGAAATCTATGGTCACATCACCAATCACAAAATCAGAACATGTGGCCCAGTCACACGTCAGAGGTAAATGTGCATTTGAACGTAATTTTTAGTATTTGCTTTAAAAAGAAACTTAGATATTGACCATATGTTGGGGATTGGCTTACCAAAAACACATCCACCCGCTAGTGATTGAGAAGTAACACCCAGGATTACCTTCGTTCTTGTCTTCTTTAGAGAAGGTCGCCTTCGATAGGGATATTGATAGACGAATCGCCTTCCGCACGAAGCAAATGGAAAACTCTCACACAATGCGGAGCGAAGGAACCGGTTAACAAGAAAGAGCGAGTCATGAGAGAATTTACCTTCGTTCGGAGTTCTTAGGAATTTCCATGGTGAGGGAGATCTTCTTTGCAAGCAGACGACAGTTACAACGAAGGTGATAAAGCCAAGTGATGCTCAATACATGAAGCGCAAGACGAAGGAAATGCCAAGACTCGTTCAACCAATGAAGTCATAGGAGGCAAAATCGTATACGGCATGTCAAGTCAAACCACTCACATGACTCCTTGTAAATATACCATTGTAACCTTTTGACCATTTTATCCTTGGGTCGCATGTATTATGCAGGCTTTGTAGAGATAGTTTAGGACAAAATATGTCTGTTCTCCATGTAAAAGGGGAGCCACCCCCACGTGTAAAAGTTGATTCCTTGAGTGTACATTGACATAGTGAGTTTATCATCATTACGTTGTGTACTCTTTGTTTCGATTGCTATCTATGATTAGTTTCAGCTATACCACAACACAATACTATAGTGATATTTAATTTATTAAATTCTATGCTTTAGACCATAAATTTATAATACTTTTACTTGATGTTTAGAAACCATATTGATGGTAAAACAATATTACTAAAAGCTCAAATATAATTTTTAGGAATAAATTCTATTCTAAATGTAGAATATTTATGAAAATGTATAATAATAAATCAGTGTATATTATTTTATGCATATGTTCAAAATTTTCATGATTTTTTAAAATTATTTTACGGATAAGCGGTTGATTTGACAACTTAAATAACACTTTATTTGAAGAAATCTATACTAGTTATTATGCCAATCAAAACAAAAGGAATTGCTAATGATTTATAGCACCCTACTAAAAAAATTCAAGATTTTGAGTAGGTGACTTTTACAATAAAAAAAACCTTAGATTTGACTATAGCATGTATATTTGGAGCAATGTACTTAAATACTACTCTCTCCATCCCACAAAGAGTGTCCTTTTAGTTTGTCCTAAGTCAAACTATTTTAAGTTTGACCAAGTTTACAATAAAAAGTATCAACATTTATAGCCCCAAATAGGTATGCTATGAAAAAAATTTAATAACGAGACTAATGAAACTCATTAGGTATCAAAAGTATTAACATATTTGCATATAAACTTGGTCAAATATAAGATTGTTTGACTTAAGACAAAACTAAAAGAACACTCTTTGTGGGACGGAGGGAGTACTTTCCAGATCATGAACCATCTCAAGGGCAAACCACTTTACTAAAATCTTAAATATGGCTTTTCGGAAAGAATTTTATTACGAATCTAAAATAGTTATTGTTACGGTCTAAGAAAGATGGATCTATATTATTTTATAACATCTACTCAAATAGTTTAATATTTTAATAAACCAATTAACAAATAAACAATTTCCTTGGAAAATTCAAAAATAATTTTTACAAAGAGATTATTTAAAAAACTACGTATCTACTTATCTCAACTAGCTATGGTGTCGTATCTTAAAGCAAAGTAGGTTTATATATTTGATAGCACATGCAAAAAGAATAATTTTGGGAAACCATCTTATAGGCACCTAAGATGAAATATAAAATATAACAAATAATTTTTATTTTAAACTTATAGTACTTATTTGTAACACCACAAATTTCAAGAAGCATTTAAACATTACTAAAATATGGACTTTTCATAATTTTCAAACAAAAATTAAATTCCTAACTTCCTAGCATAGAAAAAAGCCATAATTTGTTTTAAATTAAACTTTGCATAAAACATACCACCATCACGTATGTTGCATCTTGTGTGTTATAGAACTCGGAATTCTCCAAAGCTTAGAGAAATTGAATTTGAGACGTATTCATATTAAAATCAAACCAAAACACTTTTAACAAATAGCAAAACATAAGCCAGACCATCTCTCTCCCTTTTCCTATTCTAGCCTAGCCTAGTAGCTCGATGTGTCCCCCCTTGCTTTCCTAGAACGTGTCGCATGTTCTGGCCTACCGTCGCTTTGTCTAACATGCAACCCAACTCCTATCCAGCTCTCACGTCACACCTTACCGCCTCCCCACCACCCTCCTCCCTCACTTGGCCCTACTCACATGTCATGGACGCCATGGTAAACCCCACGACACCATGCGGTAACTATCAATTTTCTAGCATGGATGACCTGCCCCCTCACTCGTGCAAAGCCTCCGCGTCACCGGCCCTCAACTGCCTATACCACCCCGCACATGGATCATCTCCCTTGCCCTTATCCTAACCTTGTCACACTCAGTCTCACGGTGAGCACTTGACATGCCATACGCCCTGTTGACGTCACTTAAGCACGCCTATTGCAGGCCGCAAGCGCAAGGATCAAATGTAGCTTTTTTCCCCTCGAAATATTCCCCAAGGTTTTGTCAATCCATGGAACTAGCAATCAAGAAACAATTGAACTACCATTGAAACATATTTGTTTNACCAAATAGATCTCTTAAATCAAAACCGATCTAATCTACTAAAAACCAATCAACACCAGAGGTAGTGAGAGAAAGTGTAGAGTTAACCGATCTAGATTACCTAGATCATGCTTTGTTGCATTTCCGAGCCAAATAAGCAAATAAGATGATGAGAATCTCAATAAAGACGACTATAGATCTTGTCCTCCAGTCCTACCCTTGAAAGGCCCCCCTTACATAGATCACTCTCCTGTCACGAGGACCCCCTATCGGTGAAGGTTACTCCCTAGCAAATCCGAGAATGAATAGGTTGCAACACTTGGTAGATCGGGGTATGAGCCTCTAGCCACCCCAGCTAAAAGAACATCCCTTAACAATCTATCTCGATAACAGATTGAGGAAGATAAGACCCAAATTCAACAAGGTCATAAAAGGAGGAACTCAGATCGCCAAATATTCAGAAACTCATATTTATCCACCATGAATGTAGTACATCAACTAGATCACAACCGGAATCCTACCTTGATCTTGATTGATCCTAGATCCTGGAACTCCGACGTTGTCTTCTGTGCAAGGTTCCCACGTCGGCTGGGGACGAACCCCTAGACAACTTCGCACGACCCTCAGCTCTCCGAAAGGTGTCCCTCTAGCTTCTCTGCTCCTCGGTGGTGTCTGGCGACTTGATTGATTCATGAAATCGCAGCACAAGGCGACCTTATATAGTGGGGAAACACTAGTTCGAAGGGGGCCTGCAGCCCACCAAAAATGGGCTGGGCCGACAGGCCTGGGTTTGGTGCCGACCGGCCTGGCCTATTCTGGGCCCGGCCCGGGCTCGGTTTTCTCCCCATGGCACGTGGACTTATGGGTTTCGCTTGTGGGCATATATGTTGGCCTTTGGATGTCATTTTCTTTAGAATTTCTTGAGATAGAGATAAGGTCCTTGAATTTCACTATCTTTGCAATTTGTGACTTGTCCCCGAAGTCTCCGACTTCTTCTTGCAGCACTTGACTTCTATTTTGGTGGAGTCTAGACTTGCCACGAATGCACATGTATTGTATAGAACTCTTCNCGTATTATGCTTGATCATAAGTTTTGTCCAAATATGCTTCTTTTATGTACATAATTCTGCAAAATCACAACTCCTCCAAAACATATATGCATATACGAAAACATCAGGTTATAGAGTATGATCGTTAGTTTAGATATCAAATTCATGTCATTATTGAAGATAAACAAGGGTGAAAATATGTATTTAATGGGCGTCAACACNGCCCCACCGCAAACATACTAACTAAAGCCAATGAGCTATGCACCCAACCCACTTGTGCCACCCTACTCACACATTGTCTAAGCCCTAACCCATCTAACCCTATACCATCCTTAAATCCCCTCTACGTGCCACTCCCGCCCCATAACAGTGATAATGTTCACCTCGCTATGACTAACTCCTTTCATGCGGACATTCTAGACCTCTCACCCCTCCTAACTCAACTAGGCACTGCAATGCTGAGCAACCACCACCGCCTACTTGTCCTCATCCTCTCCACGAGCTCAACCATAGATGTGGCCCACTATAAATACTTGATCACACTCACCCTTTCATCCTTGCACCATCCCTCTCCCTCTCCCTCTCTGCACCACCCCAACCTTCTGTGTCGCATTCCGCCATTGGCGCATGAGTTCGAAGCTTGTCTCCCCTGACACTATGACTATCTGACTCGCAAGTGAGACCTCTTTGATGATCACCTCGACCCTCTTGTCCCTCTCTACACTCTCCTCCAAGCCACATCACCTCTAAAAGCAAGAGCTCTTTTATTAGTACCCATCTAGTCTTGACCATTTATGTGGAACCGCACTCTAGGAATCCTCATGATCACCTATATCAATCCCTAGATCAGTAGTTCATACAAGCGTTAACATGAAATAGCATAAAATCAATAATCTATTTTGAAAATAGCCATGATAGTCACATTTTATAGTTGAATTACAGTGTAGAGGATCAACACATGAGAGACGATAGGCTACCACATAAGCAATCTTTGTAGTCTACTTATGTTTCTAAAGGGCGTGCATGCAAGGTTTTGTACAACTTTGATTGGTAGTTACCGAATCCTAGATTATAAAGACATTATATGAAAGGTTACAAACAAGAAGGGTTATAGAGTTGAGTTTGGGCAGAAAGCCATTTTTATGCAAGGTGAAAACACATGTAAAGAAGCATATAAGAAATGGAGATTATCATATATTACCATTGGTTTGGCCTTGGAAGGGAAGACGCATCCCCTACAAGTTCCCACTTTTAATATAATAGTAGTTACATTCACATGCCCGGCTAGTTTATCTGATGACTATTTTCATCATACAGGGCTCTACCATTGCTAACTGGTGTTTGCCCTTAAGTGGACATTCGCCCTTTATTACAACAGAATACAAACAGTACTAACCAATGGGAGCTTTAACCAAATGAATTCATAACCATGAACCTCGGTTGTCATGATAGATCATATGACTTTGTGCAAAACTGTACATACTTACCCATACATTCAGTTAGTCCATACCATGTGCAGGAGTGATAATTGACCTATGAGACTCATGCTCTCCTGCATCACATAGTATTTCTCAAGCCCACTTACAGATGTGACCAGGGTCTCCACAACTACCCATATCAAACAAATACATGGACTTCAAGACATCATAAATAATGTATTAGAAAACACTATTACTCACCACTACATGCGAGAAGTGTTGACAAGATCCAGGGACTATGCTTTGCTCTACTCTAGGTATTTGTGGCATGCATGAATCCTGGTGTGGACTACTATGTTCAACTAGTGGGGTGTGAATCGAGGCCGCATAAGTAGTAATTCCTAAGCAGTATTAACCTATGTTACAACTTGATAGTTGATTGAGGTCGACATCAAAGTCATACCATGGGTTTCCAAGGAATAAGGATAAGACTGGGCTACAAGGTATAACTAACAAATGTTCAAAGCAAATTTTCACACATATGCAATACAAATTACATAGCAAGTTTTTGTTGGTCATGTTTTAGACTATGCAAAACATAGGACTGAAGTATGATCAAGGAGGGGTGTTAGGACTTGCCTTCTTGATTTCTAATAACCTACCGTAAACTAAGCCTTTGAGCTTTGGGTAGGGTACTAGTGTCGACATCACGGCAAAAGGGCTTCTTTTCTAAGTTTTCTAGGTTTGACGGGGTGGATCGGTTGAATAACTCAACGACATTTATAGATCTTGGAAATGGGAGCTCTGTGTAAAGTCTTGACATGTGTGATCCTATTTTTTGGTCTTCATCTTCCTTGTGAGCTTATTGTTAGGTTTGTCGAGAAAAAGGGGTCTATACCATCTAGCCTAATCTTCTGGAGTTTTTTTTGCCTACTTTGTTGGGCATTATGATATCAAATGAACAAGAAAGAAATCAATCAACTCAAAATAATGACTAAAGGAAAGAATAAAATGGATCATAAGATCAAGGATAAAATCAAAAGTTTCAAAAATTGACGACATTTAACATGGATGAAACAAATCATCTTTGTTCTGGCATCCACTCGCGATGAGGAGTGGGAGAGGAGAGAGCAAAGAAGGAGACAGACACATAGATGGGGATGGGTAGTTGTGGAGGGTCGTCGGAGTTCTAATGTTGTCTTGATAGAGTTCAGACGTACACTATTGTAAAACCTACCGGTGGTGCACAGTGATTGCACATGTGCCCTGTTAAAAATTCCATAGAAGGCATTTTTTATTTCTTCATCAACTAAGTACTGGCCAAGTAATAACTCACAGTGGCACGCTTCCAGGACTTGTGTTGTCTTTGAATCTAACACATTCCATCCAAATAAAAGAATCGCATTGTTTATAAACCCTGATTCATCCAAAAAGAAAAGTACAAGTCCACCAGTTGACCTTTGCAGTCTAGAATGCCACAACCAGTGAAATCAATCACTTTAATACATGCATCATTCAGTGGCAAAGAAGGATCAGCCAGTTTTTTTAATAGGTAAACAGTGGAAAAGGGGAAGGGGCTTCGACAATGTTTTTCTAGATTTATGGGTTGGATTTTCTTATGCACGATGTGGAAAGCATGCATGATCCACACATCGACCATGTTCATGCGCTCAAGCCAGAGGAGAGATTTGACAGGGGACATGGTGCATGTGAGGTTGGGGAGCTCAAGAAAGCATGTGGAACCAAGGTGCTCAGGAATGCATGCCACATGTGTTGTGGGGTAGAGGTAGGGCCGTGATTGTGGTAATTTTGCAGCGGTGGGTACGAAGCTACTTTTGTGATATATATGACACGAGTCACGATTGATTTCAATGTGTCCTTAATTTCACAATGCTTTAGATTTTTATACTAAGGGTAATTATATATTTTTATGTGTACATGTACTATTTTAAGATCTAATTTCTCCTTTCATTTACTTTTTGGGACATTGCATCCTAATTTTGTAGTCACAAAGAGAAATAAACTATTTATTTAAAATATGTCACCATTTTTTCTGCTTTTATGTTTTGCATTCCTAACCTATTCTACTTAGTACAGTTGATGCACATACATTCCATCTTGTTTTTGTAAATTGATAACCAATATTCGATGGTCCACAATTGACAAATGCCCATGAGATACTTCAAGTGGTGATAAAACATGTCATCTAAAACAAACTTTTGTAGGAAAACTTTAAAATATTAAATAGCATGATTGTGTGTTTAACATAAAGGAATGGTTCTAGTCTTGGATTTTGTGACAATGAACGTTTTAAATCTTAGTGGATTTGGTTTGTCACATCGCTTATTTTTTATATGAAGAAGTTGTTATTCCAATTTAATTAAATATGTAAGAGATGGAGTTGTAGATCACATTCATTTTTTAGACTCCTAAATTTGTGTGCTGTCAATAGAGGTGCACATTGCAACGATTAATAAAACATCTACTCTTTTGTTGTAAAATATATGGTGTTTGACTGACTAGTAAAGTTGGCGTGCCTATACAAAATATGTTAATATGATATTATGATAATTTTCATATCTAACTGATTTGAAACTACAATGGAATGTAAATATATTTTATACTATCTATCGACAATGCAGTTGCAAACACCATGAAAAAAAGGCATCACTGATATTTTCCTAAAAATATCATGGGGCCATGTGGTCCCACCCAAACAATGTGTGGGTCCCTGTTGACGCTCATTAAATACATATTTTTACCCATATTTATCTTCACTAATGACATGAATTTGACATCTAAACTAACGACAATACTCTATAACCTAAATGTTTTCGTATATGCATGTATGTTTTGGAGGAATTGTGATTTTGTAGGATTATTGGCATAAAAGATGCATGTTTGGACAAGGCTCAAGATCAAGCATAATATGGAAGAGTTTGTGTCCAATACATGTGCACACATGGCAAGTCAAGAATCTACCAATATAGAAGGCAAGTGCTGCAAGAAGAAGTTGGAGACTTTAGGGACAAGTCACCAATTGTAGAGATAAGGAAATTCAAGCCTCCTATCTCTAGCTCAAGAAATCCCGAAGAAAACAACGTCCAAAGGCCGACATATATGCGCACAAGTACAACCAAAAGATCCAAGTGCCAGTTAGAGGAACCCGAGCTGGGCCTAGAAGGGACCAGGCCGGCCGGCCCCACACCCTAGGTCGGCCGATCTAGGCCTTTTCTGGCTTGGTTTCAGGTCCCCTTCGAACTAGGGTTTCTATACTATAGATAGACGCTCTGTGTCGCGGTTTCATGCATCAATCATATCGCCAAGCACCGCCGAGGGGCAGAGAAGCTAGAGGAACACCTTTCGCAGAGCCGAGGGTCGCGCTGAGTTTCCTAGGGGTTCGTCCCTAGCTATCGTGGGAACCCTGCAAGGAAGACCACGTCGGGGTTCTAGGAGTTAGGATCAGTCAAGATCAAGGTAGGATCCCAGTTGTGATCTTGTTGATGTACCACATTCACGGTGAATTAATATGAGTTTCCGAATATTTGGCGATCTAAGTTCCTCTTTTTGTTATCTCATATCACTTGGGTTTTATCATCTTCAATCTATTGTCGGGATAGATTGCTCAGGGATTTTCTTTTAGCCGTGGTGGCTAGAGGCTCATACCCCGATCTACCAGGTGTTGCGAAACATTCGTTCGCGGATGTGCTAAGGAGTAACCTTCGCCGATAGGGGGTCCTCGTGACATGAGGGTGATCTGTGTAAGGGGGGCCTTTCAAGGGTAGGACCGGAGGACAAGATTTAAAGACGTCTATATTGAGATTCTCATTATCTTATTCGCTTATGNNNNCATGATCTAGGTAATCTAGATCGGTTATCTCTACGCTTTCTCTCGCTACCTCTGGTGTTGATTTGTTTTTAAGTAGATTAGATCGGTTTGATTTAAGAGATCTGTTTGATCAGGAAGCTCTTACAAAGAAACAAAGAGCTTTCAATGGTAGTTCGATTGTTTCTTAATTGTTAGCTCTGTGGATTGACAAAACCTTGAGGAAATACTTCGAGGGAAAATCCCGCAAATGGTGTGCCTAAAGACCGTCAACAGTCCCACATGAACAATACCGAGAGACCCAAATGAATAGTATTGCAGGTCCCACGAGCTGTAGCAAGACCCATGAAAGCTCTCCACAACTTGGACGGTTAATATAGTGTATAATTTGCTTGCCTTAAACCTAATGTATTAAAGGAGAGAGTCAATACATAAGTTGAAACAACCAATCATTGGATCTGAAACAAATGGTAGGATCCAAGGTCATTTAAATAAATTTTCACCAAGCTCACCTTAGGCTCAAGCCAACCTAATAACATCGGTGGCCACCAAGAGCTTTGTATATTTAACGGAGGGTTTACACATGTTACTTGGGTAAAATAAAAGTGATTTTCTCACGATGTCATATGCATTAGGTATTTACTTTTCTGTCAACCCATGCTCCAGCATGGGATCAATATTTCTAGGAGACATATTAAGAATTAATGAAAATCTCCTAGTTAATAAGTAAAATTATTTAACTTGTGCTTCTCTTTTGTTAAATATCTCTTCTTTAAACATTGCATCACGCC
>JAZFNS010077199.1:653-10898 GCA_037127165.1 Alloteropsis angusta | reverse complement strand
AAAAAAACTCTAAAAATCTTGGAATTTTTAGTAGACTATAAATTAATAATGGTCCATTTTGCTTTAATCTGGCATGGCAGTAAATTTAGATTTGAAATTAAAATTTATTTTAGGGAACTATATTTAAATTACTAAGTGAGTTATTTACGCTCAAGATGGTTTTCAAAAATTTAAATGTTCAACAAAGAGTTTGAAGCTAACTAGTTGGTTGTACCTGGCAATCGTACTTGTCCCTCAAGAAGCAAAAGACAAGTCCAATCAATCATATTAGCTTAGTTCTTATCAAGCAAGAACGTTTAGCAAACTCTAATTACTCGCAGTGCAAAGATTAGGTGAGAGAACTCTAGCAGCCAATTAGCTGCAAGCTAGCAGGCCGCCGCATCGCTGCAGATTCACTGATCGAGGAGTGAGATCTATTTGAAACAAACAGAACAAAACTGATATGGACTGAAGCCCTATCCTTGCTGGGTTGCAAGCTTTTTATGTCGACTGACAGTCTATGTGGTTATTAGCATGAGCTTTACACAGTGCATCACATGTTAACTGACTAATTGTACCACATTTTGCTTTGCCTCATACGGGAGAGGAGGGGGGAGGGGGGGGGGTGGCGAAGTTTCTGCACCTCTCTCTAGCCACCAGGCATTAGGGCGAGTGCCACTTTGTAGTTTGCGTCTTGTGCTTCTCTCCATCTCTAGGTACTACTAGTAGACATGAAGCGTGTATGGCAAACTCTATGCTGGTGTTTGGAAATGAAAAGGATGAAGCATGTATGGCAAACTCCCTGGTGCAGTGGTGCTTGGACCTTTAGGTGAACTACACTACACATTCTCAATGTTGGGATTGGACTTTAAGCATATGCCATGCTCAAAGTGGAAAGGATGCATATGCCACTTGCCCAATGCTCTTTTCTTCTTCTTTTTTCATGATAAAAGAACCTTCAGACATATATTCCAAATAAACTTCTTTTGGCTGTAGCTACACATGAATATGTCGTACAAAGTAATGGCATATGTAGTGCAAAATATTAAGAAGCAGCATCCGCAATATAATATGGGAAGATAGTGTGCAAAACAACAGGAACAAATATCATAGGAAAAACAAAAGGAGAAATATTACACAAAACATAAGAACCGATGGAGCAATGTTTCACGGAAACACATTGCCATATCTGCTAATCTTTACTCCACCACAACATCAACGCAAAACATCTACCGCCTCACAAATTAGTTCTCGAACATAAAGAATCGTAGAAAAAAAGCAAGGGAGCGATGTTGCGAGAGCAACACTAGAACTGATGAAGCAATGTTGCGCAAAATATTGGCATATGTTTGCTAATCATTGCATCTCTTACTGAAAAACAATGCCCACGGCATTGAAAAAGATATTGATGAAACATCAGAAATCAAGTTTTACACATCAACGATTTAACTCAAGGTGAACTTGCGTCTGAGTTTTTCATCCTCTGTCGGAGGTTGTCCCTTCACCATTTCCGTGTGTTACGAACAAAGAACCTTTAAGTGTAAATTGAATGGGCGATTCCTAAACTTGATCCGGGTTGTAATCTAGGTTTTTAAACTTACAAAATGCATTATTCAGATCCACAAATTTGTCCCTGCAGTGCCATCCAGGTCCATAAAATTCTATTTTTAATTTAAAGAAAAATGTTATTTTTTGTTCCTATTGAGGTGAGAACAAATTAACTTAATAAAGTTATATAGAGCCCATGGAAAATATAATTATATAAAATTAGCATATATATATTTCCATGTTAGTTGAGAAAAATGATATGAACCGTTGATTTTATTTTTAAAAATGCTCAAATGGCCTTGATTAGTCTATGTTGTACGATTAATAAGAGCTAAAATCAGAATTATAATAATACAAAATCAGTGCATGATTTCTGATGCATCATGTGGAAAAATAGCCAAATAAATAGCCTATTCTGAATACAACTAATTAATCATTACAGGGATACGACAATATATATCAAGTTTAGGGACACAAATGACATATGGAGACAAGTTTGAGGATCTGGAGATATATCTCGAGAGTTTAGGGAATCATATGAAATTTTGGGACAAGTTTGGAGACCTAAAGACGCATTTCAAGAGTTTATTAGGGACCTATACGACACCTCAAACAAGTTCGAGGACTGATCACATATTTTTCTTCTCCTTTAATTTCCATCTGGTGTCCTAGGGGTGCCATGGCAAAATGCGTTTTTTCAATTGAAAAGGTTGAATTCTCTCATTTGTGTAGTTTTAATTGAAAACATCGTGGTTTGGTGACCGGAGAGCTCAACACGGCTCCTTGACTTCAACAATTTGGGGACCTCTCCTAACTCTCGAGAATTTGAGGCGGTAGATCTCTGAACCTTTCTTTATGGACATTATCGTCTTGATGCCAGCATCTAGACAATGAGGAACGGAGTTATCTTAAATGAAGACTTTACCTTGGTGGCAATCAAAGTAACTTTTGTTAAAGAAATCAAATTGCTATTACATAGAGCAAAGAAAAAGTATTACCAAGGATGCAATCATGGATAGAACAGCAGATATAGCTTGTTTTTTTTGTTTTGATTTTCTTGTAATATTATGTACTTTTTTGTTTCTTCTTTAATATATAACCAGTAGAGGCTCCAGCCTCTCCTGTTTCATAAAACACGGCTCTCCTTTAATTCCTATGCTGCACAAGCTCGGCACGGCTGTCAGGCTGTCCTGTAATCGACGAACAAAATTCCTGCAGTGTGCAGAGAGAACTGGAATCCGAATCCTTCCATGGAGAGTCAAAGGACAAAACCGAAAGCTAAAGCAGAGCACATGGATCAGACTGTTGGCCGTCTCTTTTTCATCTTTGATTCTTTTCCCGCCAAGAAAGCCTACTGCACATGGAGTATGTACGAGTACACGCACCCCCTCGATCGAATGATCTCGTCCTCTATACAAAGCCGAAGCAGCAGCGATCGATGCAAGCTCTGCGCAACTGCAACGTCGCCACGCACGTACAGCTAGCCGCAGCAGCGAACAAACGCTACAATGCCGGCGGCGGAGACGATGCGGCGGGACGGCGCGTACAGCGGCGGGCACGCCCGGCGAGTGGGCGTGCTCCGTTGCATCGTCGCGTCGCTGGTGGTCACCGTCCTCCTCGCGGGGCTGGCCGTGCTCATCTTCTGGCTGGTGGTCCGGCCGAAGCCCATCGACTACGCTGTCACCCACGCCGTGGTGCGCCACTTCAACGTCACGCCGCCGCCGGACGCCACGGTCAACGCGACGTTCTACCTCACCCTCGCCGCGCACAACCCGAACCGGCGCGTCTCCATCATCTACGACTGGGTCGAGTTCGTCGTGCTCTACGGCGAGTCCGCGCAGCTCGCCGTCGTGGACGCGCCGGCGTTCCGGCAGCCGCACCGCAACGAGACGCAGCTGGAAGTGCGCGCCGTGGCGCGGTCGGCGCCCGTCACGGAGCGGGCCGCGCGCGAGCTGCAGCACGACCTCGCGGCGGGCGAGGTGGGCGTCGACGTCCGGATGCGCGCGCGCGCCCAGTTCAAGGTCGCCGGCGTCAGGACCAGGCGCTACTACCTGGAGGCGTTCTGCTCGCCCGTGGTCATCGGCCTGTCGCCGTCGGCGGCGCGGTCGTTCCAGGCCGTGCCGTGCGACGTCGCCATCTCGTGAGGCGGCGTGCTTCTTCTTTGCATTAGCCGAGCTTAATGTGATACTGTGATGCCAAAAGCTTGGCTTGGATTGGATCGATGGTTTGGTTTGTTAGGCTTAGATGTTTGACTTGGTACACCTGTGACGTTTCTTGTAAATCAAGCTGCCTAATAGCTCTACTAGATGCTGCCTTCTTTCCCTTTCTCGTTTTCAGGTTAGTGTGGTGAGCTTTTCGGCGTTTTCGCCATGTTTGATATATTATCATGGTTGCTGTGAGTGAGTGCCATGCCCATTTGGGAGAGTTGCTAGCCCCTCTTGTCCAACGCCTTATCCTAACAATTCACACTTTACTGGATACTTATGCAAGTGAAATTGTTGAAAACTTGGCACTTGTTAGTATATTTGAAACTTGGCCCCCTTTTGTCACTTTGGTCTAGTCCCTGTCCTTGCCATTGAAGCTACACTGGTCGAGTGTGGCTTTCATGTCCTAATAATTCCTAAAGTGAAAAATACTAAATAGACTCCCTTTCACTTTATTGCTTTGCCTCTTTGGAGTTTTCTGTGGTAAAGCAGAAGGAGCAACTAGAAAAGAAGAGAGCAGTCACCACTTTGTGGTGGCACAAACTACTTGCCTCTTTCATCCAGAATGCCCCAAGTAGCCTTGCGCCCTTCAGCCCTTGCTACTCTAGTAGCTACAGATCCATGATCCATACTCAGTATAGCATTACTGGGCTTTTCAGCTCCAGTTGTTGCCCAGTTTCGTTCTCTGAATATATACCTGAACGTCGTCCTGCTGTTGAGTGCTGACCAAACGTGCACGGTGCATTTGGCCTTGGCAACGCGACAACTGGGCCATTGGGTCAGCAGGGAGCTGGATGGCGAAAGGGCCCAGCCTGTTTGTCCTCGCGTGCGCGATCGATCCTCGACACTGTCGATCTGAATCGATCGCTGGGGCTGGACAGATTCGACAGTAATGCGTTCTTGCGCACGCAGCACTGGCTGAAGAGTTCAACAGATCGAAGTAGCCGGGTAGCTCTCCTTGTTGCCGGGGCGTGTGCCAGCACTAACGTTTCCTCTTGGGTTTGTTAGCTTAGCTCCCTGTGCTTCTTTTTCTGCTCTGACGGGATCGCCGTCAGTTCAGTGGCCATGTGAACGAAATGGAGTCTCTCTGTCTGAGGTTTCGTTCTCTGGACTCCATCATCGTGCCTCCGGCCAGAAGATTTTTACTCCGGATGGAACCTGAAGTAGAGGGCGATCGACAGCTTGTCTCGGCACTACAGGGTGTTCATGCCATGGTGGGTTCATGATGCAGAGAGAATATGAGAGGTAGGCTGATGAGTGCGCAGGATCCGAACTTGCACAAGGCAGGTGATAAAGCCTGCAGATTTTTGAGGATCCGAGTACGGCGATGGCGACCGTTGGTACCTTTGTTGGATGAGAGAGCGCGTATGTTGCTACAGCTACAGTAGTGCCCTGCCGAGTGGGCGTGTGGTTTGGCGATCATTTCTCGAGTCTGAAACCATCTTCGATGAAAGCGACCGATGCATAGAAGCTCCTGAATTCAGAAGATATTTGACGGCCCCAAAAGATTGAGAAGATGATACTTGGAGCCTTCCACAAGAAAATCTCTTCGTCCGCACCATGTAGCCCAGATTGAGGAGGACACGTTTCCCAGGGGGCCTACCTTGACTAGAATGGGCCAACATGGGACGGCTAGGAGAGATTGAGAGAGTAGGCCGTATCTGGGCCCGCTCGAAAGTTGAAAGCTGAAACAGGCCTCTTTGATGCCCTCCTTGTTTGCTCTCTGCCACGCACGTCCGTGCGACCGTGCAAGTGAAGCGAGTGGCCGTCGTCGTCGTGCGCCGAGAACACTGACGGAACAAAGCAAAGAGCCGAGAAAGCCGTAGGCAGTGGATAAACGCGCAAGTCGCATCGCCAACGTGTTGCTCGCCGCGGACAGGCAGCAGATAGACTGATAGACCGATGGAGGTGACGGCAAGCAGCACACCATATGCACCTCGCCGTCGCCGTCGCCGTCGCAGGTGCTCCATCTGTTCCGGCGGGTCCCATCTCATGCGCGAGCGCCAAACGCCGGTCACACGCCGCTGCGCCCCACCGCCCCGGCACGCCGCCGACGGCGCACCAGACACCACCACCACCATCTCGCGCTCGATCTCTCAGACCGACGGATGTACGTATGTAGAGCGAGCGACACGGCCGTTCACTTTGCCGATATGGTAAGCTCTAAGCTACTAAGCTCCATGTCCCGGGTGTTCGTNTGTAGCTAGCTCTGTGTCAAGTAGTGGCTCTACTGGGCAGTGGCTAGCAGCAGGGTGGCTGCTTTTAGGGGTTTCTTTCTGTGCCTTTGATTTGAGCTGCACCTGAGACCTGACCGGTGACCGGCCGGGGTAGCCTCAAGATCAGTGTCACCTGCCTGTCAAAAAAAGAAGCAAAGAGAGAGTGTCACCTGCGACAGATTCGGTCACTCATCCAGCCGTATGCCGTCGACGCACCAGCTGGTACTTGCCACTCAGAGCGGCCTGCTTAATGGCGGGCAAAGCGATCCTAGGGCTCAGATTTGCATTCTTCAACCGATCGGATAGCTGCCTCATTTAATCNTTTACTAGTGATTGGCGCGCGCCCCGGCGCGCGGTGTGCTGCACGATTATTTTCATTTACAATATATAGAAATTGAAAAAAATATATCAGACATAGGCTCACATATAATACATCACTTTTGTTTTAGCTAGGGAGTTTCCTACCGTACCTTTGTATGAACAGGCAAAAGCACAAATAAAATACAACATAACTAATTAAAAGATTGGTACTACGGAAAGGCTAAACTCCATAGCATGGACAGAAACAGCATTGTCATCATACTTTTATGTTGTTGCTTGCCTGACTACAAGATGAGAAACAACTTGTCAGGTGATTAGTTCCAATATGCAATAAAATGAGGAAAGTCTAAATGTAAACAATTAATAAAGATGTGATATTTAGTAGTAAGTAATGACACAAACTTTTACTTAAAACACATTCAGCCAACACAAGTCCATCTATAGAATTGAAATACATCTGAACCAAGTTGAAGAGATTGTCCCTTCCTTAAGAGCCACATGTTACTATTATATAAGACTCTAGCAGTCTACATATAATTGACTGAAGTATGAAATCAGAGAGAGCAATGGAGAAATAAGGCATGAATCTTCACCAAGAAAATCATTAACAATTAATACTTTTGTAAATAACACTCACTAAAAATTATATCGACTCAAATGTTTCCCTCCCCTTTATCTCTCTTGAACTGTAGAAATAATTCAATAAAAATTTACTGCAAACAGGGTTTGCAATGTACTGTAACCTCTTAAAAATGTTTGGCCCTACTGAATATATACAATATTGGATGTTTCTTCTTTGGACTTAAAAAGGAGCAGACTCCAAACCAAACTAAATTAGTTTTAAAAACACATTTCATCACAAGGTATGATCCTATTTTGCCCTACAATTTTCCAGGACTTCAACTAATACATAATTTTGACTTTATCTGATCTGGCAAAATAGCTACACTATGAAAGAAAGCAATGAAGCCAACACTCTCATGTTGCACCTGGTCAGTTGGACACGCCAGAGAAGCGATTCGCTGAGCCGGCTTGGGTTCGAGTCACGGTTCAATCTTCTTAAGGCAAAAATATGGGGACGTCTCTCCCCATGATCGAGTCTTTTTAAAAGCATGCAAAGAACTAAGTTAGGCTACATAACTCTGTACCTGTGTGGACATCGAAAAGGTAACCTTGTCTTTCTTCCTCCTATAAGGTGTAACCCTAGAAAAAAGGTGAACACATAAAGCAACTCCATAATTGCTGGTTTGCAAACTAAATGTGGAAGTATATAAGGGATGTTCTGTAAACATGATTGTAGAAATGGACAATAGAATATTCAATAAGAAAATGTTAGGTAGACGTTCAAATAAACAATAGATTATCATTGAAATTACTGAACTTGTCAAATGGCTATACTAATTTTCAGTCACATAGACTTAGTCTCAATTAATACTAAAGGGCCAATTTAGGGCACTCTTTGCCGGTTCAGAATGTGCAATTGTTCCAATACATGCTAAATTCTAGTTCATTGAGGTAACAAAAATTGTAAATGAAAAAAAATGAAAACTAATCACTTTATATATTATATAGTATGGCTTCAAAAATGAGTAGCATAACAGTTATAAGGTAGGGAGTAAGGGACTCACCAATGCTGCATGACTGATGGCTATGGAACATAGAAAGATTATGGAAATGAAGTGTCCCACATTGTAATAGCAGAGGCAGTAATCCTACTGGGGCTCCATATTCAAAACCACGAAACATACTAAATATATAAAAATAAAGACAAAGGAGCTTAAAGCACAACCAATTTTCAGAAGTAGTTTAGAATCTTGGTTGAGTAGTCTCTCATAGAATCTGTTTTTGCTCTGGGCTTGCAGCCTTGTAACCTGTACATAATCCCTTTTTATATACATAAAAAAATAGGTAGGGGCCTCCCCTGCTGACTTCGGTCAAAAAATAGACAAAGGAGCTGCTTCCAATCAAAATTTTGCACAGAATTAGCTCCAACAAAATCAGATCACCCTCATAAAAAAACTATTTTTGATATGCATTATAATTCATGGAATGGAATGGAATCAACTGAATATGCAGGTCGCTGTCACAAAGGAACTGCTATCCAATCAATTTTTGTGTGTGAATTAGCTCCATGAAAAAAAAAAGTCTCACCTCCATCTTCAACAATAAGCACTTGCTTCTCAATCTATGGTCTATGCATGAGCGTGAGCAATCTGCTGCTAGCAAGGTCGACATTCATTATAAAGTCATACAGCCGATTTGGATTATAAATGTTCTTGCACTGGCCATCTGATGATTGAATGTGCTTCCATGCCCCCCAAACTATTTACCTAGCTAGTTAAAAATGGATACAATTAGCAACTTAGGATTTTGTATTGAGCCGAAATAAAATACTGAGCAACTTCAGTAGCAAAACTGCAAGAGAAAGCAACAGTACCAACTTGTTTCCCTATAAATGTCAGTCTCTCAGTTCACATTACATATTTAACCNTAGGAACAAAAAACAGATTTATAAAAACATACCCTGTGAAACCAGGTGATCAGTACCAGATCAAACCAACAAAATTGATACTTAAGGGAAAGGAAGTAAATAGTCACATTTTGATGCCCCAAAATTGCTTGGTTTACTTGTGGAATTTATGAGCAGCAAAGAAACACAATCCAATGGGTACAATGGTATACCAATTTTTTAGTGNCCATTCACACATATAAAAGTGAAATGTGTCAATGGATAGCAAGCATAATGAAATGTAACTGAATCATAAGTTGATTGTGTTAAAATTGATTATTTTTTTAAAAAAGTGAGGTGCGTGAAGACAAATGGTAAAACCCACTGTACCTTGGTAATTCGGTCACTACATATTGCTTCCATTGTCAGGTTAATCACTCCATGATCATTCCATCGCAACTTCGTGAGGCCACTGCAAAACATGAAGACAATTTATATCCATGAAAACAAATCAGGCGCAATTGGTAATCGTCTTTACATAAGTGTATGGAAACACAAATATTACTTTCTTCCGGATGGAGTGGCAGCACATAAAATCTGTAATAGCTTATGGATCTGTTAGTAGATGAGAAACAGCAAAATTTACACACAGTTGGCGGAAGGATCAATATCCCAAATCTCCACTCCATTGCAATGACATCAACTAATTAGTGCCTCTGCAATCACAACACTTAACAAAGACTAATTTAACAGCCACAACGTTTCACAATCACTGTAAGCGGGCCGGGGAAGGGGAGAGNGGTTTAGATGCAATGCAGCATTCTAATTAGTGCCTCATCAATCAAAGACTCTGAAGACTAATAATCTAGCACCCACTACTTTTCATAATCGCTGTGAGCAGGATCAGATACTCAGATGCAAGGGAGTCATCCANAAGAAAGGATAGAACCGAAAATGAGAAGGAGAGATAAATGAAGTAAGCTTACCAAAATACAACACAATTAATTGAGACAGAAAATCGATCCCGTACTGTCAGACCAGAACCTGCAAAATGAAGCAAAGGTCGGATTAAGCATTATACATGCAACAAATGTATTCTTTTTATATGCAGCAACACTCGGTTATTTTTCCATAATCTGCAGACACACAGGAGCAAAGTAACACATGCACACACAGGAGCAAAGGAATACCGTTGATGCACATGAAGAATGAACAGCCAGAAAATATTGATCCATTGACATGAAGTACAATTTGAGATTCCAAATCCAAAACAAATCCAGATAACAATCTAGATTTATCTAATCTCTAACCAGAAGAGAAAAGAAAAATGTCACATGGAAATTTGCTTTCACCAACACTCAAACCACCAGCAAGGGAAGAGGAGGCGAAGGGACCATGTGACGAGCAGGGTGTCGAGGCCAGCCACGGCATCTGTGGCTCCACTGCAGCCATGTCTCTACCACCACGCAACAGCCATAGCGCTACGGGAGAGGACCTTGTGGCGACGGATCAATTTGTTTAGCTGCTG
>JAZFNS010081363.1:1296-17882 GCA_037127165.1 Alloteropsis angusta | reverse complement strand
TTCCCGCTGATCCAGCTGCCACGTGGCGCTGTCCCGGCCGTCCGCATGAGCAAACGCCGGCTGGGACCGCGAACGGAACGTTCCGATCAGCCGCCGGCCGTAGCGCGACGAGAGCCGCCTACCTAACGTTCTAACCCCACCAAGCCGACCGTCCCTCCCTCCATGCCGGCGGCCTTGGCCTGCGAATGGTCGCGTCAGCATCTTTGACTCCCAACCCGCTCACATTGGAGGGAGTTGCTTGCACACGTCACAGCTGACGTCGGGGTTGTCATGTCACTGTCAGAGAGACTAATCCGTTCCTTTTCGCTTGCTTATTGCGGTCGCGGTGAGGCTGATGCCACGACGATCACAAACAGGGGAAATTTGGTGAAAAACACGGCTCACTCCACTCGTTCGTCGAAATTCGAATCGAGGTCACAGGTTTTTTAAAAAAAAAAGATTAGAATTACAAATGTATACACAACCTCACAGAGTCGGAGAATCCAGGAAGGAATTGATTAACAGGTTTGTTTGAAGGCGAAAGCTAAGCACTACAGCCTTGCTGCAACCCACGAACGAATTGATTACCGGTTCACGCCACATGGGACCAGACCAGCCCCGATGCATCTGCCAACTGCCGTAGTCCAGGTTCGCGGCACCATACATACCCAGAAGAGTGGAAGCAAGCCGGTTAACATCTGCTGACACTACGACAACGACCTGACCACCCCCAAGATTCCTCCTCGTCTATCCGTTTACATCTGCTGACGGGGCGGGCGGGACATGCTGGCACAAAGACCGGGTCAGCATCAAAGACGAGTCGGTCAATGTATACGAGGCTCGCCCTCGCCCACGGCTGATCAGTACCATGATGCCGCTCGTCGTCAAGCAGGAGTCGTCCCCACGGCCAAATCCAAACGCCAGCAATGCTCGGATCCATCACCCATCAGTCTCGTACTCTCGTGGGTCGTGGCCAACAGTAGATCGAGTAAAATGCTGAGGACTGCAACACAGCGACCGTTTTAAGTTAATCATCAGGCTAGCGGCAAGTACAACAAAAAAAACACTGTAAATTCGACTCAAAAAGAATAGGATCATAGTACAGGAAAAGACCCACAGTGGCGCAGCGCACCCATGCTTCCGCGCATGGGTGCCGTTATATTGGATTGATCATCCTCTCGTACAATTACCAAATTTAAACTGCTAGTACGTCACAACTGTTTTAAAATTTTACACTGCAATATTAATCCCGTGTACAAATGCACACTCTTTCATCATGATTCTGGATTCCAGGCTACTTTCAATCCAACGATAACACCTGGAACATAATTAATTCTGAAACCCACATGGTTTCATTCTAACAGGGCAATGTCTTCGGCAGGGGCAGGTGCGCTCAACTCAGCTCTTGTATAAGGGGAGGGCACATTGTCCTAGAGGTCAGCAAATGGTCACAGATCCAAGAAAGCACGGGCAAAACATCCTGCAGAGAGCACATCATATGAGAACACTGACCTTATCTGTAGCATTCCTTCACCAGCTCTTACTGTTTTACAAGGTCACAGTAGTTTGAGGGGGTAAAGTTCACATGATATAGTTTACAATAGTTACTGAAGGGGAAAAGATGAACATAAGTACATAACAGTGCCAGTCTATGGTATGCATAGAAGATGAATTACCAATGGAAACAGAAGAAAGAATAAAACTTGCTAAGAGATACAAGTTAAGCAACCATATTTCCAGAGGAATACAAGAAAATTGCAGAATAAACACTGACCGACTGATTATCCAGGAGCTTATGTCTTGGGAACTGTAACATTCAAGATCTTTACATCTTGGTATGGTTTGTCATTCTTGTCGGTTTTGACCTTCTCAATTTGCTTCAAGCACAAAACATAAAGTTAGGACAAAAAAACAAGAGATACAGAAAAAATCCATCTACTAAAATGGAGTAGCAAAAGTTCAATACCTGGACAACATCCATCCCTTTCACAACTCTACCAAACACTGTGTGTTTGTTATCTAGCCATGGAGTGGCCACAGTAGTGATAAAGAATTGTGAACCATTGGTATTAGGTCCCGCATTGGCCATCGAGAGTGTAAAAGGCCTGTCATGCCTCAAGCTGCATAAAAAAATTGATGGTTATCACTAGACTAAGTAGAAGGGGTATGTGCAGCAGACAGGTGCTTCGCAAGTCCTGAGACCATACTTAAAGACACTGGCTACTTTTATCCCTATATAAACATACCATAAACTAACACCAGTCAAAACTCAATGCCACTAAAACAGTTGCATTAAGTTCATATTTTACCCCCACTAATATAACTTCAACTGAATAGGCTGGACACGTCAAAATGACATAAACAGAACTTGCTGGTTAAAGAACTTATAAAGCTCGTTAACTGCACAGTATATGAGAAAAGTAACATAGGCTAAAAATACCTTTTGTGAAATTCATCTTCAAATTCACTGCCCCAGATAGATTGCCCACCAGTGCCATCCCCCAAAGGATCCCCAGTCTGAATCATGAATCCTTTTATTACACGATGAAATATAAGATTGTCATAATAACCATTCCGGCAATGGGTAGTGAAGTTCTCCACAGTTTTTGGACACTCTTCTGGATACAGTCTCAAGTGGATGTCACCCATAGAAGTATGCATCACCTGCAATATGACATTTATTAAAGGCATATGATCAGGAGGGGGATGAAGCAAAGAAATACAGTCCCTCACAAGTCAAGAGAAACAATTTTGAGAAAACAATTCAGATACCAAAGTTCCGAACGAAGGAATAACATACCAAATTATCAGGCAATGATGTCGTAGCAGTTTTTCCTAGATCTGATGCAGCCAAAAGCTCTTCTGGTGGTGGCTTTTCATTGAACACATCTCTACCCTTAGTTGCATCTTCAGCCTCCTCAGGTTCCCTACGACTGGTACAATAAAAAGATAAAACAGTGCCACGTTACACAACAAACAACAGATGGGAGACAAAACTTCTGAAGAGGAATACATCATGCAAAACCATAAAACCAGCCAATAAAAAGAACCTCAAGAGATGATTGAATGCGTACCTAAAGAGATATATTCGATGCTTCTTGAAAGCACAGCATAGTAGTGTTGGGTCTGATAACGGTTCTTTGCTATCATTGACATTGGCAGCTACTGAAGGAATTTTTCGAACCTTCTTGTTGCCTTTGTCACCTTGGTATAAAGCGATTCTCAGAAACCTCTCATTGTTCTCTACCTTGCCCAGGATGCGGGAAACCTTATTTGTGTGCAAATTAACAATCTGGACAACATGTATGACAACGTTAATAGGTTTTACAGAAATAATTTAAGAACATTATGATCCATATATGCGATCGGCAAAAAGTAACGAATGATCTATCTTCTATTTATATGCAACCAGTAACTCAACAGGAGCAACATGGAAGAGCTCCAGCTTGATACAGAAGGAATCAATACACTAAATGACTTATTTGTATTTGTTTGGACTTCAGGAGTAAATGACTAGGACCTCATCTTCTAAGAAAACCATCAATCGGCCCATATAGGATGTAAACCCATAAGAACAAGGAAATCCTATATTCCTATAATATCTTATACAGCCTTAAGGAATCTATGACAGCAACATTGATCATCACAAAAGTATAAGATAACAAAAGGAATATAACATATACAGTCTAATAATATTGAAGTACACAAACCATATAAAGGAAAATATGGGAAAGAAAGAAAGAATAGCATACCTTTATGCCCAAAAGAGTAGCATAAATAAGAAAGTTGCAGCTCTCATCAAAGACAGCATTAGGTTGTGGAACATTTTCTGTTTTCTCTATTTCCTTCTCCACAGCCATTCGTCGCCCAAAATCAATAGCATCAAGGTGATACAATGGAACATCACTTCTTTGAAGATCTTGTGCCACCTAGAAATAACATTTTAATAAGAATACATTTTAATAACATATGTTTTGCAAATACTTGCCAGGTCTAAAGCATCTTACCTCTAGGGACTCATCATATACACGTCTTAGTTTTCCAGTTTTGAACCAAAATACCCGTATCCTGCGATCAGGAGATGTGACAGCAAATTGACTGCCATCATTGCTCACCTGAACAGATCATTTAGCAGAGTTATTGAATGCGCAATCCGAAGGATAACATTAACACTGTCCAGCCCATAATTTCTTTAACGAGTCAAATTTGAAAATGTGCTAGGCACTGTTTTATTGTATCTAATGATTTACTTTAATTTCATTTCTTCAGTTAATCATACATTGATATTAGTTCAGTATGTTTACAAATTCAGATACCCGTGTCATGTACAGTGATATCCATAAAAAGAAAATGGAAAGCATGTTGTATTGCAATACAATTTATGTGGTAATACCCTTATTCCGCTACAAAACCCTAAAACATTCATCGTTGTCCAATACTATGACTAGTTAAGTTTATGAATGATGAAACAATATATTTAAATCATATAACGAATAAAAGAAATTACCTCAATGGCAGACACACTTGTCTTGCATTTTGCAATTTCAAATAGATTTGTATCTGTTTTCAGACGAAACCTCACTCTGCACAAAATAAATAGAATTACCAAATATTTGTAAGTATATGCATTAGCTTAGGGGTTAAGACTTAAGATGGGCAGATATCACAAAGAGAAATCACAGGAATATGCTGACAGAGTGATTGGATTTAACAAATATCCAAAAACAACTAGGTAGGTTATTATCACAGAAGGAATTGATCAAAACAGGATTAAGCTGATACATTATGTTATTTCCTTTTTATAGAGCAACAAAGAGCTAGGCTTTATACAACCCTGACGTGAAATATAATCATACTAGACATATCAAGCAAGTATGGTAGTAGGGCAGACCTAATCATGGATCTAACCAAGATCTAACCATGCTAGCATGCCAGGAACATATAAGTGCAGCAAAATTTTCTGCACATAGTTATTTTTTGAACAATTGTGTTTTCACTAAACATAATAACACACTGTGATGAACTAATAATAGTATGTACATGGTTCCAGTTACGAAGTTTTCCACGGTGGTGAAAGATGGGATAAGTCAACCATACATCTGTCTTCAGACGAGTTGAAGAATTATTTCCAACTATACATAGGCTACATGAAGTTGAAAATAGCTGCAAACAAGCAACAACATACTCTTGTTCTGGAAACTTGAGGGTAGATGGAGACCAGTATTCCAACAGGCCTTTCGTGTCAGCAGATATCACAACATCATGGACATGGTTATATTTCATGACTTTTACAGGGCTGCCATGAATCTGCATATAACAAAGAAGCTCATACAGTTAGTGTCCTCTGGTAAACCAACATAAACTATCCGAACAAACAATTAAGGCAGCAACAGAGTACCTCTTTGGAGATGATTGGATCGTTTGAACCAGAATGGGTATCATATATATGAACAAAAGGTGTATTCTGTTCACTAACAGCAAGTTTTGGTTTGACATCCCCCTCTCGATGAACCCACTCAATAGCCCCGGGAACAAATGGGAGACGCATCATGAACATCATGTCATAGTTTACGACATCATATATCTTCACAGACCGATCAGTGGATATCGTGCAGCAAAGCAATCCATCAACGCTCACCTGCATTACTGAATCATGCTATAATTTGCGGTTGTTCATACTACCACTTTTCATTGGTAGGAGAAATTACTAAGAGTAGCAACTAGAAAGCCAAAGAATACTTTATGCATCACAAGATATGTAACAGGAATGTAACATAAGTACATAACAACCCCTCCAAATCAGGAAAATGAACTTAGGAATGTGCGCACTCACAGCTAGGCCTTCGATGGGACTGAGGTGAGACCGAAAATGTTTAGCAAATTCAATTCCAACAGGTTTCTTCTTCCAAAATTTGACGTGCCCTAAACAAAGAAAAGCAATCCGGTTAAGCTCCAGTCTATGAGATTAAAACAAACAATGTTCCCTATAATAAGCTCAATAAAATGTACCGGTAGATCTCAACAAACAAATAGTGCTGTTTACTGAGACTGGTAATGGCATTCCACAACCTAAGCCTAAATCTGAATCCACAGCATAGAATAGTTTTCCATTTGCACATATCATGCAGCTAAATACAGTACCAAAAACCAATATAACACTCGAACTAATATATGATAAGAGAGATCACCATCTGCGCTCCCAGTGATGAAGAAGTCAGCAGGAGAGACGGCAACGTGCGTGACGACGTCCCGATGCATATAGCTCTTCTCGTACCTGCAAAAACCAAACACTATCGTCAGCCACATCGCCCCCGAATCCTGAATCCGAACAGCGAGGGAAGAAAAGACGAACATGGCGGCGGAGGGGAGGGCGTCGAGGAAGGCCTGCTCGAACTGGAGCGGGCGCTTATGCCGCTGCTTCGCCGGCGCCGGGCCCGGCCCTATCATCTCCTCCTCCTCCTCCTGCCCCACGCTGGGGGTGGTGGCCGCGCCATTGCCGTGCTCCCGCTTGCTCTCGTGCTCCCCACCTCCGTCGACCGTCGCGGTCGTTATGGTCGAGTGCAGCGTCGTCTCGGTCTCGCTCTCCGACGCCATCGCGAGCTCGGGCTCGAGAGCTCGGCTAGGGTTCTGGGGATTTGGGGGAGAAGGCGCCGCGAACGGGCGACTGCAGTGGGTCGTGCTGGTGAGTTCCGACTTCGCGAAGGTGGAGGAGCGATTCGTGATGGATGAACAAGACGCGGGGGCTTCCTGGCAAAAAGGCGGCGCCCACCGCCTCCTGTACTCGATCTCGACCGCTAATTTGCGATCCGGCGGTCACCGTGGGGCCCCATATTTGGATCGCGGAGAATTGTTTCGTACAGGGGTTCGTGCGCAAAAACAATAGCGGGCTGCTACTTTTACTTTTTTTTTTGTAGCAGTTGTGTGAGGCCCGTCCACAAATGAGTTTTCAGACAGTTCGCACTTTGATGTGTGTAATGGGCCGTTTGGTGGGCTTACACCGTCTTCACCTTCAGCTCTTCGGCTACACATTGAGAGCTGCAGGGTGGGCCAATTTCGTAAAGCAAGGCAAAAATAAACTTTTTTTAAACGGAGGCAAAAACAAACTTGAAATCAGGGAAAGCTAGTTTTCTTTCATCGGCTTTAGATTCACGAGCGAAAACGTTTCCAGAGAGCCTCTAAAACGGCTGCGTTCTGTTCTGCGTAGTACGTGTTTGGAAGACGGTTCCAACCACCTCGAGAAAGAAGAGATTATTGGCAGCACAGAGTAGATCCCAACGATGCTTAGCACACGCACAGCTCATGGAACGTGCATGTTGTGTCCAGGGCGGGGGCGGGTCACGTTCCTCCACCCGTCACTCGGATCACGTATCATTCCATGTCGCCGCTCGATTGGGCACAGCTCCCGCTCGAGCTCTCGCAGATCGCGCTGCGGCGTCCGATTTGGTCGACCGGTGGTATCTCATATCTGCCTTGCCAGCCAAACGCCCAGGCACACACATTTCCTCACAATAACATATAGGAGCAGCATTCTAGCAACGATTATAAAAGACGTGGCTTGGTTAGGAGTTAGGGCGTCAAGCATAGCCAGGTCGGAATATGATACAGACGCTCTGTCACCTTCCAGAATAATGAAGAAAGAAAAAAAATCACTCGTACTAAAATGTTGGCAATAGCCGACGGGCGGCAACGTGACAGCAGCTGAGAATGATTCTGGTCAAATTGCCTAACATTTTTTTTGCTCCTAACAAAATTCCTAATTTGACCAGACCTGCAGCTGCTGATACCTGCAGTGGGTTTTTGCCGTTAATTAATCGTTTGACCGCCACCTCCTTGCAAGCTCACCCAACGGCAACGCTGCCCCAATTAAAATGCCGGCCGCTTCTCCTCGCCTCCATTGCATTCATTCTGCGGCAGCGGGAGCGAGCCTCGTCGCAGCAAGATTCGCGGCAGCTGCAGCGTTGAATCGCTCTGTGTGCGGCGTCGCCATTGTTTCCGAGAGCGGTCGGCGGCGAGGAAGCAATGAGGGAGCTGTCCTGCTTCGGCGACGCCTCCGTCAGCGTCGCGGCGGCGGCCGCCTCTGTCTCCGGCCGCGGCGCGCTCGACCGGTCGCTGCAGGCGGCGACCACGAGCATGTACAGGGCCGTGCTGTCCTCGGGCAAGGAGCTGCTCGTCCGGGTCACGTGGACACGCAGCGCCGCGGGAGCGCTCGGCGTCGCCGTCGCGTTCGACGACGACGACGACTCGACGGCTGCGAAGAAGGCGACGACGGCGGCGAGGAGCGGCCTGGTGTTGCTTCAGAAGAGAAGAGGCAGCCGGTCGCTGGTCACCAGCGCCGGCACGGCCGTCGGCTTGCACTGGGACACCTCGGAGGCCAAGTACGCCTCGGGTGCGTCCCCGGAGCCCGAGCGCGACTACGGCCTCGCCGTCGTGGCCGACGCAGAGCTCGCGCTCCTCCTCGGCGCGGGCGCCGCGGCGCGCGAGCTCTCCCGACGCCTCGGCTCCGGCCTCGCCGCTACCGTCCCGCGCGGCGGCGCGGTCCTCGTCAGCCGGCGGGAGCAGCTGCGGGGGGCCGCGGCGGCGCACGTCACGCGGTGCAGGTTCCGCGAGGGCGGGGACGAGCACGAGGTGGTCGTGCACGCGTGCAGGGGCGGGGACGGTGACCTGCGGGTGACCATCGACGGGGAGAAAGTGGCGGAGGTGCGGCGGGTGGGGTGGGGCTTCCGGGGCAACCGCGCCGCCGTGCTGGCCGACGGGGAGGTGGTCGACGTAATGTGGGACGTTCACGACTGGTTGTTTGGCGGCCGGGGCGGCGGTGGCGCAGTTCATGGTCAAGGCCAGGGAGGAGAAGGAAGGTAGGCTGTGGATGATCGACGAGACGGCGGCAAGGGAACAGCCTGGTGGATTCTTCTTGCACGTGCAGTGCTACCGCCGGTGACCGGCGGCCACTGTCGCCTGTAAAATGGTTGGAAACTGCTAGGAAATTCTTCTGGTCCTTTTGATGATCGATGATCAAATGAAAAAGTGTAACACTCGATATAAAGAAGAAAAACACTGCACAATTCAAAGAAAGAAAGAAAAATGCTGGTACAGTATTACACAAAATTGGCATTATTGGTGAGTCGTGACAACGATGACCCTTTAGATTGTTTCTGATTATCTGGGTGGGAAAAGTATCATGACGAGCATGCTTTTGTATGTCACAACTCATACAGGACCAATATTACCATGTATAAGGATGGATGGTGTTAGATACAAATCCAAACCAAGACATGGATCCATGATCAATGCTGCAATCAAATTACTCCAGTAGCGCATAAATGCTACAATCTACATACAACTTAGCATCCGAAAAACATAATCTGAATGAAAGTGCTGATTCACATCGCCTTCAGACGTTCATATCCAAAGTCATGCAGAAATGTTTGCACTGTCTGCCACGATGCTATCAAGTAGCGACTCACACGCATCTTCCAATAAATCCAAGACCTGAAAGCAGTGCCACAAGATTATCATTAGAAACAGGAAGATCAAACACAAATGTCCTTTTTATGCAGATTCCGTGTGTTAGCACAATCAGCAATTTGGTAGACATAATGCATGACTATACCTAGGATGGTAAAACAGTTATCACATCCAACCATCCAAGGGGCTGAGTAAGAGAATACGAGTAAATATGAATAGGCAATTAAGCATAAGCTTGTCAGTACAGGTAAATAATGGATGGGAAACAAATCCTAGCCTTTTTATTTCACGTGGTTAGTTGATGTAACCTCTGCTGCCCAAGCAAATAACTGGGAAACTATGATAATGTAGTTTTTTTTTTTTGGTGTGAAAAACTATGATAATGTAGTTGCCTAGCAACGCAATTTTTTCTTCTTCTCTTGTATCGGAAGAAGATTATTTGCTGGCATGCAATGGTTATCATACAAAAACTACCTAAAGTTCAAGTCTTCAAGAGTTGTTTACATTTAACACTTGACGCATGGATGCTTCTCAGAGCTCATGCATATCTCTAATCGTTGATCAATCACTAAGCAAGTTTGAAAATCATAAATGGAAGTACAAATCATGGTATGCCAGGTTCACGCTAAGCTATCTTAGTAAGACTGGAACAAGGATGTGATATATGCAGAGGGACCACAACCTTCTCATTGGCCCTGCAACAAAATCTCAACTCATAACATTGAGAAAGAAGTTGCAAACTTGCTACTGCGTAGCAAGCACATCATGCTACTAACCTTTTCAAATCCCTGAGGGCCTCCATAATAAGGATCTGGAACTTCAGACTCTGTATGTCGTTTGCAATAGGAGCACATCAGCTTAACCTAATAAATATACAAATAACAAGCACATAGATGTGAGGTTTCAAGAATAAACAAATATTTTAAAATATGAATATTATGTCATTATATCCCTTAAGTAGATAACAAAAATCAAAGTTGGATCAATAATTTCCCTGCAACTTTGTAAAAAGCTACAGCAAGACCAAACAGAAAGGTATCAACACAGATGGAAGGTGTGCTCTTTTACATAATTAAGTGACCGATAAACATATTCGCCCTTTGTCCTTTGCAGACGTTGTTAACAAGATAAGCCCTAACAAATAAGCTCATCAAACGATGTGAGCTGGTGAGTGCCTATATCAATGCACTAACCTTGTTGGGTGCACTGTCAGGGAGGGGCTCGTTGTGTCTCCATCTCTCAAATGAGTTCAATATATCTTCTGCATATTGTTCAAAACAGAAAGCAAGCAGCATACATCAACAAAAATCCAGAGGTACTAAAACACCAATAACAGGGCCTGAGAGAGAACCATAGTTCTGCCTGTCCATTGCAAGGATAAGATCAAAGTCACGGAAATCGGAGGGCTTGATTGGTCTGGATATTGAGGTTACTTCAATCCCCCGCTTCTTTGAAGCTGATCTCATCCTTGAGTCTGCCTTGTTACCCTGAATACACAGAATAAGAATACCTCATCAGTGCTGCAATTACCAAGCTGAGCAAATGTATAAATAAGCAAGTCAAATGCAGGTCATCACCTCATGATATCCAATGGTACCAGCAGAATCTATGTGAAACTTGGAGTCGAGCCCACGCTTGCTTACGAGGTTCCGGAACACAGCCTCAGCTGCAGGACTCCGGCAAATGTTCCCTGTACGCATAGTCCACATCAAGATCTGAAGAACAAACAAGTACATATGTATCGATATCTCATACACCTCCGCACTGTAACACGCAATCAGCCAAGATGAGGTAGCATGATGAGATTATCCACTATTGAACAAACATCTAAGCATTTGCAACAAGCACTACACTCCAAGTGCATGGGAACAAGATGTAACACATAAGCATAGAACCCCTGAGTTCATCCAGACCGTGCACTGATACATCCTGTGCCTACATAGTTGAACAATTACTACGCACAAGTGCTAAGCATGACAATGCACGGATCAAGTCATCTGAAACTGAAATTCTCACTCATGTAGCAGTGAACTGAAAACAAGGTTTGGTAAATTGCATTTCCAACTAGACAAATTTCCTAATCTTGTGGCAGATAAATTGTGAGAATTTCTAATTTGTGGTTACATTGAGATCTAAGATGTAACACAGGCTGACAAGCGAGAATAAGTACAGAAACCGAAAGCCATAGCACGAGCATCCACGAACGCAGCTAATAGACTGATCGAAGCAACAACGGGTAAGTTCAATTCACACGCACGCGGGGGTAATCGGGGATTGGCACTCGAATTGGTCGCGCACACACACACGCAAGGCACGAAGAAGGAGGTGAACGGAGACTAGGGTTCAGGGGACTGACCGAGGCACACGAAGAGGACGGCGAAGGGCTTCGCGTCAGCCGCCGGCGCCGCGTCCGCCGTGCTCGCCTCCGCAGCCATCCGCTCCGACGCCGTCGCCGACGCCGCGAATCGGATGCGAGGGTTTGGGTGGGGACTGGCGACTAGAGGTGCGCCGCGGCAGACGTGGCCGTGACTACGGGTGGCTGTGAGTGGGCCAGGTGGAGCGGGAGCAGCAATGCGGCACCTGCTAATAAGCGGGTGTCCACGCGTTGTCGGGTTCGGAGCCAGCGAGGATGCCGCGGTGGCTGAGGCGGTGGAGGTGCTCGCCGCCGCCGCCGCCAGCGTGGGCGCGATGGGGCTAGGCATGGCCGGCGCCGTGGCGAGCAGCCGCGTGGACGAGGAAGGAAGGATTCGTGTTAGGAGTGAGGCTCGCGAGCGAGTGGCTCGCGCGGGCTCTTGCTCTCGGGCGGCACCGCAACCGCAAGAAACAAGCGCCCGCCAAGGCGCCAAGATGCTCTCTACCCGCAGGCCGCAGCGTAGGGGGGTGACCGTAGTGCGCATTCGGTGTATTCGGTTTCATGAATGTGTAAAAAAAAGTGTTTACCTTTGTGCCATCGTAAAAGATTGTCTTACCTATATACCATTTGAATTATGTAATAAAGTTCTTCGGTGTCATTAGAGAAAAAATTCTTCCATGTGTACCACTGCTGTCTATATTGATGTTAACAGAAGGTAAATTAAGACAAAAATGACTAGTTTGCCCACGGTTGTACAATACATCAAAACTTCACTTTTACCTCTGTATCACTATGGTAGCAACACAGGAAACTTCATTTTTCCTCTATGTAATATGGGACAACTTCTGTTAACATGAGTAATTCCAATAAATATAATAAAATTTGCAATACAAACAAAATGACAATTTGGAGAACTAAAATAAGTACTTAAATTAAATAGGTTAAGATTTAGCATCCATCTATAATCAGCTTGACTACAAAGTCAAGTTTGCATACAAAAGATGGTCACATCGAACCTCATTACTAGCTTATAAACATTGTTCACATTGTGTGGGCATAGACCTCAAGTACTACAAAAGTATGCCATAGAGATGCAAACTCATCTACAGATCGAGTTTCTTCTTGCTCCTAGTTCCCATGGCCGGGCTAGAAGGAGAAGCAGAGACCTTGCTCCTAGTTCGCATGGCTGGACTACCCTTCTCATTGCAATCCTTCTTAGAAATCACCTTTTTGTGAATGGTCTTTTTTTTGCCGCTCACTTGTGCTCTTGTAAGCGCGCGTGATGCTCACTTGATCCAGAAGAGGTACGTAATCGTGAAAGACAGAGGATCTAAATGATTGGATCATGTTCCAGATCCTTAAAAAAGAGAAATGAGTTAAAAAACAATTAGTAAAACTATTACAGCAATGAAAATAAAAGTATAGGAAAAAATTAACTTACCTCACAGAGCGGTCATTAGCCTCATTAATTTAAGTGCTCTTTTGTTTTTTCGCACCAACTGACGAGGATGATTTGTTCTTTTTTTTTGACAGATCTGCAACAATAGGTAGAATTGGAAAGATCATCGTTTGTGTAGGTGCTGCAGGTAGGACTGGACAAAAAGCTCGTTAGGCTCGCTGGACGGCTCGGTACAAAAGTGCTCTGATTGGACTCGTTTTTTAGAAATTAAAATACCTTCACTTAGAATGACTTTCAACTTCGGCTCGGCTCGTTAAACTCGGCTTGAAGTTGGGTCTCAAATAATTCAGGAGACTATGATAAAAAAGATTATGCTAATTTCAATAAGAGCTCAAAAAATTGTCTTCAACTCGATATCCAGCCCTAGCTGCAGACACAACGCTAGTCTCTGTACTAGCTGATGCTATCTTCTTCTTCTTCTTCTTTTTTGGTGGACCTCTACATAGACAGATATGTTAGCAACAATTTAAACATGTAAAAATAATTAAAAAGTTTTGGTTCCAAGTTACCTCTCAGCAAGCATTGTTGCTTTGTCTTCTGGGTCACCATTCTTACAAGTGTACCAATGATGTCCATATTCATGACATATTGGACACTGATGCCTACCATTAGCTCCTTTGCTGCCACCCACTGTTGCTCGCTTGTATCTTTTCTCCATTCTTCTACTAGTCGTTGACTTCAACAATGGAAGATGCATGAAGAAATCATGTTCTGTTGGAGGCTACATGGATTCTACCATCATAGGCACAGCTCTGAAGCTATCAGCATAGAAATAGAACAATTTCACTACATCACCATACCTGTAAAGGAAACTCATACATAGTTTGTGGTGTCTGAATCAGCAACTTTGTTATTGTCATACCATGGTCCTCGCATAATAGGACATATTATCCTGATTTCTAAATTGAAACTGGTCTCGATGTCATGCCTATAGTTGAAAACATACAATTTACTCATATCTACATTATTCAATCCAGTCCTAATGACATCAAAACATGATATTGTTGTTATGGATTTGAAGAAAAAAATAGCATGAATGCTTACCCATATGGAAGCCACATTGGTCGCATGTTTGACATCCTTTCCAAAATCCACAGCAAAGCAGAGGATGTTGACTTCCCACCATGCGGCCCATGACCCCTCCCCATGCACGAGCCTTGTAGTAGTGAGCCCCCTCCCTCCGACCCGAACATGGCAGGCGAGCGACCACATATCCCTCCCTCCGGCCCGACACGCGGCCGAGGCGAGGAGTCCCCAGCGCGCGGCGGAATCCCGCGAGGAAAGGCCGCGACAAGCCCAGGTCCCTCCCTGGCTTGCGGCGCGTGGAGGAATCCCGCGAGCAAAATCGCGCGCGGCCGGCCGAGTCCCACGCGCGGGGCCACGCAGTGCCCCTCATGGCACTGCGGTCGGCAACGCGCAACCTCTGTCACTCGACCTAGGTAGTAGAGATAGAGAAGAATAGAGAATCGAATTATAGTTATGTGGGGAGGAACAAAGGGATAAGGTGTAGAATGGTCCTTTTGTATTGATTTGTTCTCCAACCACCGTAAAAATCACAGAACCGGACGACACTAGCATGGAGGAAAAAAATCATCTAATAGCACCGAAGAACTTCACACGCCTTCAATGATACACAGGTAAGAGAGATCTTTTATAATAGCTCACAGATAAAAGACACTAAAAAAGAATTCCATATTTTTTTAAAAAATAATAGAAACAGGATCCCAATTGTTGTTTCGGTTTGGTCGATTGGACTATGGCTAATATCGAGTTATGCTATAGAGATAGTTAGACTCATGCATTGATGTAACTTTGATAGAACTTGCAATGGTTAGATCTGCAAATTTGATATACGCCGCCGTTTAGACTTATCAATCTTGTTTTTTGCTACTGTCGTTTCTTGTGGCTACCGTGGCCAAGTCAGCTAGCTTGATCACAAAAACCACACTTATATGGTTTGCGACATTTTTTCTCCCAAACGCCCAACCTATTGCCCAAGGACTTTCCGCACATCTTTTGTTCTTTCCACTGCTCGAAGTGATTGTGTCAACTACGAAGAAACGACGAATCCCAATTAAGATATATAAGAACCAAAATTGCTTAGAGCATTCCATCCGGCGTAAGCATCTGGATAATCTGGAATACGATATGGCATTCCTGAAAGCCATAAGAAATGCATGGGAAAGAGAGTCAAACTAACCCAAAAAAAGTAATCCAGAAAACGGATTCAGCCTAAAGTTTCAGGATATGCCCAACCAAAGATTTAGGTGCTATCGGTTGGTGACGGTTTGATAATCACGCGGGGCGAGGGTTGTAGAAAGGGCTGGCCAGCTCGATCACAAAACTATCTTATTGAGTACTGGATCCGGTTCTCTAGTTTTGCAATGTTTTTTTCTCCCAACCACCAACTTGGCACGTGGTATCAGTTGTTTTCGATTCCATAATCATGCAGGGTGAGGTTGAAGAAAGAGCTGGCCAGCTCAATCACAAAACTTTGTTACGGAGTACTAAACCTTAGTTCTCTGGGTTTTTTTTGAACCAAAGTTAGTTCTCTGGTTTTACGACTAGTTTTTCTCTCAAGTGGGCAACCTCGTAGGTGCTATCGGCTGTTGGCGATTTGATAATCATGTGGGTCAAGATTTAAGAAAGAGGCAATATTTTTCTTTTGTTGCTCTCGCATTATCTCACAGTCAGTATCTTTGATGGAACGGTGCAACAATGCGCGTCTACTGCGCCAACAATGCGCGTCTACTGTGCCAGGGGAATATATATGTTGTGTCAGCTATCTATTATTTATTATTAGTTTGAAATATACTTATAAACAAATTGTAAATCTGAGATATCTTTCTACTATGATTCATCGATAATTATGTTTGTATTGAAAAACCATTGAACACGATGTGCGGCATCTTTGTGTCAAGAGTAACAAACGATATGACCTAGATATCTCAGTATCCTAACTAAAAATAGAGTCAAGCTTTACAGTGTACCGCACATGTTTCGTGTACAACCTCACGCTTCATTTCAAAGGCTTAACCTGAAAAAACAAACAAAGATGTAATTTTTTTTCCATTTGTTAATAAAATGAAGCACCCAAATTAACTGGACTAAACTGACGAAACTGAAAATCTGAATAAACCTGACGAACTGAAAGTCTTCTGAAGAAAGTGCTTAGGTGCCTGACATGCTCACCCGGCTCCCCCGACGCGACGAACCCAACTGAACCATAGCGCGGCGGCGGCGGCGCACGCACGGGTGGCTGGGGAGGCGTGGCCTAGCAAGGCGCGCATCAGGAGGCGTGCGGGGCGGGGCCAGCGTCGCTCCCCTGCCGGC
>JAZFNS010072531.1:661-13675 GCA_037127165.1 Alloteropsis angusta | reverse complement strand
AATATAATCTAATATCATTATGGAGGGAGTATTTGTCCAAGACAAGAACCTTAATTTGAAAAAAATAAAAAATAAATTCACGTTGAAAATGAGAGCTTCTAATTCTAACAAAAGAAACACTTACCGTGACACATGTTAAGCTTATGTCTATAGCATGTATCAATGATCAGTTATAGATAGAATGTAGCATCGGAACAATTATTGTTTTTCAAAATATTTGAGGATTAATATTAAAAATAAATTAATTCTGCAATGGTAAGATGAAAAAAGAAAGTGTGAACACAAAAAGATATTTGAACATCAATTTTAAAGGGTGGTAGACACTAGAAATAATCTTTGTCACAATATTAAGAAACAAAATCTTAATATGACATAATACAAGACTATACCCTCCGGATACGATCGGTATGTAGCTAAATGCATCGTTGTCGTAGTATTTTGNACTGTAGATACACCAATTTATCAATTTATCGTACTAAATTGAACATTTTACAAGTTTGTGTACCAATCTGCACCCACCTACCAAGTTATTGTACTATATTGAACACTTTACNAAGTTGTTGGACCAATTTGCACCCACCTACCAAGTTGTTGTATGGTGAGTGCAATTTACTCAAAGGAAAAATAGGAGACAATACATTTTTATATTTTAGAAGGTGAGAGTTCTGCTGAAAGTACGGCACTATAGTCGATCTTTTCCTTCTATATGAACGAGTCTTTGGTATAGGTTTCACTATAGGCATGAACATTTAGATGAAGCTGTATTTACACTGTTTCAAAGCAATAAAAACCATTCTACAATTGTATTGAGGTGTAGAAGCTTAATTTCATCTATATATAATAATAATTCTCCAATCCCATAAACATGCATTAAATCCTATCACCTTATGTGAAACAACAAAATGGCACTACGCATTGAGAACTATTGTTTAATTTATCTATATAAAGTTCTCGACGTGGCACTCTTGTGTAAACAGCAAAATAAGTCTCTCCATTGAGCTTAGCCTAAGAAACTGGACCGTATCTTTCGGACAATCTAATGCTCGTGGTTGCCCATGGTGTGGAGTCACGGACCACGCACGCATGATACTGCTGCACTAGACCGGCAACACGCATGGGGCCATGGAGGGTCAGGGGCCAAACACTGCCTAATGCTGGCATGCATGGACCGAACGGAACCACACGATCGATCTAGCCTTCCAGAGATGGCGACGGTGTAGCCGAAAGATTTGGCCAAATCTTGGCACCGCCGGCACGAGGGGATTAATGTCCCTGCATCATGGCCCAAGCTCGCTCGCTGTGTGCTCAAGCGTAGTGGGCCATGGAAAAGGATCCGAACCAGCGGGGAAAGGCACTGCAAGCAATAAAGCTCTAGAGAGAGAGAGGTCGTTGAACGTGGGAAGGCAGAGAGAGAAGTATATAGACAGTGACGTTCATATGCGTTGCCTGCTGCTTTTGTCGATGACTCGACGTCCTGACGCAGTCCTTCGTCTTATCCGTTGTACCGGCCNGGCCCGCCTGCTTTTCCCCTGCATGGGGTCGTCATCGTTCGGGCGTGCACATGTCGGGAGAGCTCCTTGCTCCTTTTGGACCTTTTTCGATCCATCTTCTGGTGCACAGAGCTGCAAATCTCCGTGGGGCACATTGCTGAAAACGAAGCTTTAACTGCTGGTTCAGAAGTCTCATGCTCATTAGGTCAAGCACAACGCAGCAGCTACCGGAGGCCGTANTGCCTCAGCTAAAATATACCTGCCACATACTCTGGAGAGAAACGAATAGAGCTACCAAGAGCTCAAATCCAAGCCTCCGGTCACCAACAGAGTCGTCATTTTCGCTTTTACCTTTACCGGAGGATAAAACGTGGGGACACAACCAGTATCACAAAAGTTTCCATACCGATGATACTGAAAACGTGGGTCGTGGTACGAAGTACGTTACTTAAGAGACAATTTAACACGAAGGAGACAAAAGGTGTACCATCTTCCCAGTATGGGAACGTGGCATCGTACCGTGAACCCGGTGACAATGGATACAACCTCTTCATTTCTCCAATGCATGCTTCAACAATAGCTTCCGTCTTTTATCAGCCGGGCACCTACTAACTCTACGAGCAGTTCTGACACATTCTGAGGCTTCTATTCAGTATTCCATAGAAACTATGGGGTGATTAGTTTGTTGCACGGCCCCGGCCTAGACCGCACCAATGAGCCAGGCCGCACTTGGCTAGGTTATCGGGATGCAATGTGTTTTGATTGGTTGCAAGGGTATATGGAGCTCGGCTGAGTGGAGCATCTAATTGTTTACCCAGATGAATCATGCGCCGAGGTGATTTTGGCCGCGCAGAGCCCTCGTTGCGCCCTCGCGAGCTAGGCTGCGAAGATACGCCCGTTTTTCTCGTATCTCTAGAGCCTGGCCGATGGACACTTTTTGCACCGCGATGGCTAGGCAGGTGGTACACACAACCAATCAGGGAGAAACTACATCCAGAGAGCCTGGCTAGTGTGAATCCAACCCATCAATCACTCATTAGTCCTTATATGCAAATGTGGATCCTGGGGCTATCGGACACCGTGGAGCGTTGGGTGTGGCCTTAGCTGCTTGAGCATCCAGAACTCGCCTTAGTCAAACAACTCTCCCCCGTGTTGGCAATGCAAACATCAAGGATGTCAAGAGAGAACACAATTCATGTGATGGAGTGCAAATACTACAAAGCTTCTCAAGTATCACACAATAGTTTCAGAGACTACTAGAGAGGTAGTACTTGTGCACATAGATCGCAAAGATCAAATGCATTCGCCTTCAGCAGGATATCATGATAAAGAGTGAAAACGAAGACATGTTTGCAAATTTTAGCATATTTTATAAAGATATCACCCGAAGAGCAAGCGACTAGTCATGAGCCAGGGGGCCGGGGTCGGTCCGCTAGGTCTTCGAGCGGCGGCGGCTGCGCGAGCTTGAGGGCGAAGTGGAGAAAGTCGTTGGGGGTCCAGGGGCGGCGACTGCTGGTTTTATAAGGGCCAGGGGGTTCCAATTTTGGCGGGAAACTCGGTTAGGATAAGGCACGGGATAGAATCGGGGTCGAGTACGTGAGCTCGGGCTCAGTTCCGTTCTCAGCTTGGGCTCAGGCGCGGGGAGGGAGAAGACCCTGCCACGCGTGATCCATCGGACAGAGGCGCAAGGCGGGGCTGGGAAGAGAAGGAGAAGGCGGGCTGTTAGGGGGGCACCTTCGGCGGGGCAACATGGGGCAGGCTGGCGCAGCACGCGCGGAGAAAGAAGCTGGATCGAGCAAGGCGGTGGCTAGCTGGGCCGGCTGAGGGGTATGTTGGCACTGCTGGGCTGGTGGCAGATGGACTACGAGGCGAACGGGCCGGGAGGGAAAATGCCAAAGGCAAACCTGAACAAAAGGTCAGGGGGCAAAACTGGACTTAATCTAAAAAGGTTGAATAAAAGCAAACAAATGCAAATCAAATTTAAATTTAAATTGGATTTAAACTCTTGTTTTATTTACAATCAGTACAAAACTCAATGCACCAGCTTGAATGCACAAGAACTTTTCTTGACTATTATTTATTTATCAACTTCAAATAAAATTCTAGTGAATTCGAATTAAGTATGATAATTGGAGGCGAAAGGGCCTCTAGCCTAGTGGTTATAAGAGCCTTAGTAGCACCTAAGGTCCTGGGTTCGACTCCCTATGGGAGTGAATTTTCTAGGATTTAACGGCATTGTGCTTTCAGTGGTAGGCAACGCTCCCGTCCNACTTCGTCAATCTCGAGGATTTGCCGGCTCAGTCTTCGAAGATGCTCATAGGGGTAGGGTTTGTGCACGTGTGTTCATAGGGGTGAGTGTGCGTGCGTTGTGAGTGTCTGAGTTGTACTGTGTAACCGCAAAAAAATCCTTGGAGCCCCAAATAAATCCTACAAGGTTGGAGAATTGTTTTTAAAATTTCTTGTGTTGAAAATTAGGGTGTCCCAATTTAGCAAGTTGTGTAGGATATATTTCATAAGTAGGAATTTTAGACTTAGCAGCAACAGTTGATTTCTCAAGATCTTTTATCCTTTCACAAGCATCATCAAGTTTAATTTGGAAAGTNNGTAACACAGGTCTAGTCTTAACTTCATCTAGAGTAGCCCTAGCAAGATCTAGTTCTTCAACCAAAGAGGCATGCTTAGATTGCAAAGTAGCTAAACTAACCATGTGAACGGTGTATTCATCACATTAAGGAACTTTAGAAATAATAGGAGTAGANCCTAAGCAATTCTAGTTCAACAAAACTCTCTTAGGTTTTCCCTTCAGCTTGGATCGTCCACAAGCAGCTCTTTTTATCACCTTGTCTTGATTGAGCAAGCAAATATTCAATTCATCAGTCTCAAGAAGAAGTTTTCACGTGTTTGAGGCACCTCAGTTTCCAACTCAGAGTCACTGTTCGCGTCATCCTTCTTGTCATTGGCGTCAAGAGCCATGACACAATACCCTTCGCGTTTCTTCACGGAGTAGAAGCAGATATCGGTGACGTTCTTGGCGTCCTTCTTCTTCTCCTTGCAGTCGTCCTCACTTGAGTTTGAATCGGCTTGATCTTCATTGTCAAAGTCGACATCACTTAGGGAGGCGATGAAGGCTCGTGCATTGGCCTTCTTGCGATCAATGTGCTTTTTTTTCTTCTTGTCCCTTGACCTGTGCTTGTTGTAGTCGTTCTCTTCCTTGGACTTGTGCTTGATGTAGTCGTACCCACCCTTGGACTTGGCCTTACTAGGACAATCGGCGATGAAGTGGCCAGGCTTCCCACACTCAAAGCAGTTGTTGTGGCCCTTCCGCCGGTTATTGCGGTTGTCACTGAAGCGCATGAATCACCATGTGATCAAGGCAAGTTTCTCATCCTCCAGCATGTCCAACTGCTCCTCTGAAACAGTCAGCAAAGTAGACCAGGCAAACGACATGGTATAAGAGTTAGTGTTAGCAAGGTAAGAGGATTGTCTAGATCCTGACATGAGATCCATACTATGGGGATCAGTAGGGCTCGCTTGCTTGGATCTAAGTTGTATGTCAACCTCTGACGACTTCAGCTTTGAAAAAAGCTTGTCGAGAGTAAGAGTTTCATAGCCCATGGACTCGATGATAGTGTTTCATTCGCCACACACCTTGATCCGAAGCATATAGGAGCTTTTAGGCTCTATCATGATTGGTGTGGGAAAAGGAAGTGACATTCGCTTTCATCTTGTTCACAATAGCTCGAAAGCGTTGAAAAAGAGAATGGGTAGACTCGTCGGAAAGATGAGAGAAGTTCTCATACTCATGCCGGTAGGTCTCAAATAGACGTGCCTTGACCTTATTGTTCCCTCATGTGCCTCCTTGAGACAAATCCCCAGGTCCTCAACATGGTCAAACTCAGCCCGACTCAAACTTCCAAGCAGGATATCGACTGCCTTTGCTATTGGCATAAAACTTGTCTTGATCCTCTCGAGTCACACGGCTAGCATGAATTTCATTATTAGTGTCCAAATTGATCTCCCAGACTTGTGCTCCTCTAGTATTGAGATGGGCTCTCATGCGAGTCGACCAATATCTATAATCAGTCCCATCAAACTAAGGAGGCGCTGTCGAGGAANGAATGTTCAGCGGTTGCCATTTTGGATCACAGAGCCAATTAAGGTGGAGTGATCCTATCCAATGCTCTGATACCAATTGAACGACCGGAATGGCGACTAGAGGAGGGTGAATAGGAGCCTCACAAATTCTCGATGTGAATCTCGGCCTCAATTCCAGTGTTCAANCCCAAGCCCCAAATCTTCTAGTGAGATCAAACCCTAGTAGCTATGGAAGAGCTACTAGATCAAAGTATCATGTTAGAATCAAAGCGAGAGGCGAACGGAAGTAAACACGAACAAACTTGTTCAATCCGGGTCAGGTGGGTTGGATCCGACTCAGCCAGATGAGGTTCCTGTCTCTAAATTAATATCCCAGCTCAGCTGGGTCACCCGGCTCAGCCAGGTGAGACTCTCTATCCTGAAATAATTATTCCGGCTCAGTTGGGTCACCCGACTCAACTGGATCTGCCGAGAATCTCAACTCGAGAAGAAAGTCAACTCTTCAATGAAGGGTCAAACAACCTCCAAAACTCACAAAAGTTGAGCCAAAGCATCACATCAACACAGTGAGTCTTTGTCCAAAAGATATCTAAAAAAAGATCCAGACTTCACCCGAATTTCATGGATCTTGGAAGAGGCAAGAACAAAGAATGAAGAACTCAAGAACAACCTCAAATCCAAATCTTGAAAACCATTCAAATGAGATCCAAATCCAATGATTTAAAGTTGTAGCATCTCTATGCCAAGGTGAATCCTAGCCCAAGAGATCCCTTCAAATAGATCGAGTAATCACCTTCAATTTCTTGGATTCGCTCAAGAACACATTAGATGGGGATTTTCGGGGAAATCCAAATTCACAAGAGCTCATGCCAAATCTTGCAAGGGGATCACCCTAGGTTATGTTAGGCATGTCCTAGCTTCGATTTCCCTCAAGAAGTTCGCACTAAAACACACGAAATTACAAGATCAANAAGTCACCCCATAAATAGCTCCGAAAATGGTAAAAATACCAAGAGAAGAAAACTAGAAGGAGGGGAAGATTGGAACTCGAATTCAAAAACCTTTCTTTAGCATCACAAGGTATTCATTTATACAAATACTAGGAATCAAAGCTACATCACAAAATCAAGAGCAAAGGCAAGAGGTGCCATCTCGTCTCTACTCTCTACTCTCTTCTCTCTCAAGTGCAAGTATCAAATGAACTNAGGATTTCAAGGGGGCCAAGGGCATCCACCCCACCAGCCCTCACCCTCCATATATGGAGTCCAACAAAATAAAAAATACCCCTACTTCTATAACTAAGATACATACCCACGCAGGGGCAAAATGGTCCAAATTTTTGTAGATGAATTAGATAGACACGACGCCTTCAAAACTTTGCTTCGCCTCGACGCAAGCTTTGTGATGGCGCCATGTGCCATCCATCCCGCCATCTGGCCGCACCAGACGCGCCCCCGGTTTTGAGGCCCAAACCGGCAAATCTGCCTACATTTTGGTTTTGAGGTCCAAACCACCCAAACCGTCCATCTCGGCTTGGCCGCCAAGCGACCTCCTCGATGTCGATGCGTGTCCGGTCTTCGCCAAACCTTTGACGCCTCTGTCACACTTAACTCGACCAATGTCATCACCATCACATCAGGTACTCTTGCTCTTCCGTGCACCATGCGGACCGCACGTGACTGTGCCCGGACTCTTGGGTCACTCGGTCCAAGCTACTTGCGTCCACCCTTCACCGCCCTAGGTGCATCGGCATGAACCTTTCGCTTGGCCTTCACTGTGTGTCGTTGGCTGCCATGTCGGATCCTGTATCTACACATTAAGAACCAAGAGACACATCACACACAACGGTTGTCAATCACTCATCATTCAAGGGTGACCACCATTGGTCCCCAGTTAAGTAGACATTGCTATCGATGGTGCATAGGGCTTCTTGGCACAAGGACGTGAAACATACTGTCACTTGTTCCAAACGCAAAACAATAAACAAATTTAGGAGTTAAAGTATATATGTATATCAGAAGAAAACGCTATCAGGAAGCAAATTTGCACCTACTATCCTCGCCACTAAAACTAGGATAACACTACGACAAAAGTGCTTTTCCGTGGCATCCACCACCGTCGGTTCCAACGACCAAGTGGCTGTGAAAATCACTTCTGGTTTATAACATTACAACAAGTGATAATCCTACTTTCGCTAGCGGCTTGCACACTGATTTTTTATTTTCTAATATTTTCTTGAACTAGGAGATTTAAAGGGCAACCACAAAAAATTTTAAGTCTCGTTGGACTAACGATCTGGTCTCTAGCTAGTAATTCATGAACGTTCAATACATTTTAAGAGAAAAAATTAATATAAAAGCACTCTATCCAAAAATTATGAAAAAATGGAATGGATCCCTTTTATAGGTGTATAACCTTATCATAGAAAACTCAACACATTTAAGAAAATTAGACTCTACATTGTTCACAAACATAAACATCTCTCAAAAGTTTTTTCAAATTTCTATGAAACATTATTTTTTAGTGATATTAAATGAAAATACTTCTACATGTATTATATTAAATATAAGTTGCCATGTAGGAGTTTCCAACTTTTTGAAATGATTTGCTAGTTCTTATTGATTAAATAAATTTTAAGTACCAACTGAGGTTATGCAGTAAAAATAAATTTTCCATACATCTATTTTGTATTTATTATTATTTGAAAATGTCTGAATTACCCACTCAACTATAGCCAAAGTCTGGGTAAACCCATAAACTATTTTTTGGTTCAAATAACCCCCTAAACTATGTCAATTGATTCAACTTATCCTTTAATAGAATTGTCTTTTTATATCTCCACATACAAATAGATTTTTAATTTCAAATTTTACGATATGATAGCTCGCATGATAAATTATGTTAGAAAATATATTATAATTTTTCGTTGTTATTTTAACAGAATAATACATCTAATGCTAAATTAAAAACATAACTGTATAAAAATTAAGCACAAAAATATATGATATTTTTAACATAATATATTTCGTTCTCTATCATCCCACAAAATTTATAGTTCAAACTCTATTTATGCATAGAGAAACTAAAAATACAAATTTTACCAAGGGGTAAATTGGACCATTCGACAAAGTTGTGGGAGTAAATTGAATAAAATATAGGTTAGGGGGTTAAATAGACTTTTAGCCATAGTTGAGAGGATAATTTATTCCTTTATTATTATGATAATCTACCCTAAACTACGAGCATTTAAGTGACAACCACAAAAATTACATCTGATCAGACTCTAGATGTAGCCTTCAAAAATTTCTAAAGATTAAAAGAGATTAGTATAAAAAAATTGCAGCCGTAATCAGTCACGAACAATGGTGTCTACAGCAGTTAGGGGAGACCTATGCAAGTTCGAATCCTTTTGAAGGTAATAAGTGCAAAATTGTGGCGTTGCAGGAGAGGGTTTTGATCCATTGGGGTGCCACCTATGCGAGTACAACTCTTTTTGTCATTTGGAATTTTTTATGTGATTTTTAAATTACTTTCACCACTATTTTAACCTACAAACTGGCTGTGACAATGACTAATTCAACTCTCAATTTTTCACCATCACCCTCGAAATCGAGGGTGAAAATGATTATTCCCACTGTCGATCNTTTCACCGCCATCACGAAACCGAAGGTGAAAGCTCCTTAACAAACCGGAAGAGTAAAAGAGAATTTTGTGTAGTAGTGTTTATATCTAGATTTACCAAGTGATGTATTATTAAGGGTTCCCTGGTACCAACGGGTGGGATTGAGGTTGGGACACCATCACCTGCAGCAAGGCTACTTTGTCCACTATTATTTTTGTGAANACACTGGTTAGATACAAATGCTCACTTATGAACTGGTTGTTTTATTTTTTATATTTATAAAGTCGCAACATGCGTCTCGTTGTCGACGAGGCTACTTTGTCCACTATTTTTTTCTCAAAATAACAGTGCAACACTCACACATGCACGCACACAGACCCTTAAAAATATACACATATGTAAACTCTATCTCTATAAGCAATTCTAAAAAACTAGACCGGCTGTTACAATTTTGAGTTTGATAAAGTCACCAAGGCAACTCACTGTTGACGGACACACATTGAATAGAGTCGGTTAATCCTGTAATAAATTCAGAAAAAATGTTCAAACGCGACTGAGAATGTCAACTCTGAGTGCAACCAAAGACAGTATATACCATCTGAAAAAGCTGCAATAATGCCGACAAGTTGCGGTTTGGATGGCGGAGATTAAATGGTGTGGATTGAATGGTGCAGATAACGGCGTTCACTCGAAAGAAAACAACACCTATCGATAAAATAACAGGTCAACTTTTTTTCAATTCCCAGTGTGTAAACGTCAGCCCAATAGCTCGACTTGAATAATCTACATGATTGATTTTCACGAATAAGATACTGTACATAGGATCTTTCGATCGGCATATTCGAGAGGTGAGCGCGATCGAGCTGGCAGATCCTAGCTCTCTTATATATATCTTGCTTGGCTTAAGCCTTAAGAGATGATTCCTTTCTGAACCAAACCGTACCTCTAAATACCCTGCGATCGTGGGCACCTCGTGCACATAGTTGTCCTAAACATTTTTAATTCGGAAAGAAGCTATGCCCTAAAGAATCTAATCAGCAAAATACCTCCCTAATCAAACATCTCAGCTATAGCATCTACGAATGATGAATCTTTACGTCTTCGCAAGATGCGATGCACATCTCAAGTGAACCATGATCATTAGTTGCAAAGTTGAGACTTTCGTGGCACAAAGTGATCGATTAAATAAGTTTACGGAACAAATCACAGAATTAAACAAGTATAGATATATTGCAAGAACACAAGACAGAAAGGGAGGGGGGGACTTGGAGATCATAGGGAATGTGATCATGCACCAATTAGGAGGTCCAAAAGCCTTTTAGTTTTTTTACATGTATTAGATTTTGTCCCAAGTTAAAGTTGTTCAACTTCAACCAAGTCTCTAGAAAAATATAGCAACATCTACAATACCAAAATTATTTATTTGAAGCTACCATAAATATATTTCAATAGTACATATTATTGTTATGATAAATATTATTATATTTTTTATAAATTTAATCAAAGTTATATAACTCTGACTTATGATAAACCTAATACGATATGTATTAAAACCACCGAGAGAGTATCACTGTTGCAAAAGGTTTGGGAATATGCTGTTTGCGCGTTGTATGCCTTTTTATAGATACGCAAGATTACTAGTACTAAATGTAAGATTTTTTCTGAAAACAATTGACTCTTGGGCAGTGGATGCCATTCATTTCGGATGGAATCTTCAATCAATCTGAAACTGTTCATGACAACTTATAACGTATACTACTATGGAGTGTTTAGATTGATGGAAAGTTTTTCATACAAAGTCACATCAAGAGAATCTAATGAGCCTATTTAATCCATATTTTTGCAATAACAATGCTACAGTAACCATCCGCTAATTATTAGTTAACTGTCATAATTACACATCATTGGATTCATCTCGCGATTTTTAGACTAGATCTGTAATTTATTTTATTAGTATCGATGTTAACTACTCATAAATGATAATTTATTTTGGTGTAACTTTTTCTAGAAAAAGTACACCCCTACATTAGCTGAATTGCCCATACAAACTTCAGGTGTTCTCGGGGTCTAGAAGAAGAACCATTGGTGCGGATGTTGCATTGTCATCTTTTTTTTTTTGCAAGTTTTTTTTTTTGCAACATAGTATGGACGCATACACTCACAAACGTACCCACACTCACCTATATGAACTCATCTCTATGAATACAAGCACGCAATTCTACCCCTGTGAGCACCTCCGAGTGTCTGAACCGACATATCCACGTGATTGACGAAGTCACCACTAGTGCCTTGCTATGGATGGGCACGTCACCTACCACTGAAAGAATAGCGACGTGTCAAGTCGAGGACTAGAACCCTGGTGAGCAGGTTCCACCACAATGAATCTTACTAACTGAGCTATGCTCCTACCAGCACAAAACTTTAAACACAGACCCAAATATTCTTATTTAAATTTACTTTAAGACAAATTCTGAAATTCCTCTAGGTTTTAGTTTCCTTAATGTCACAAATTGTTGACTTAATCAGATTTGCGTTCCTAAGTTCAAAATAACCCTGAATTTTATTTGACTAGTCCATCAATCCGTGCTCCCACACGGACAAATATTTTTAGAAACTACTGTTTAAAAATTATTTAGAAAAATAACATCCAACCTAATAATCATAATTGGTTACATACTACTTTTTTCATTTTATAATAGTTCAACATAATAATCATAAATATGTGTACTTATCTTTTTCGTATTGATTTTTAATTACTAATTACTCGATACACTTTTTCATCCACATTCACACTTCTTTCATTTTGTATCGCACTTCCATGCATTATTTAGCATAAAAACAATTTTTTTCATCACTTTCTCGCATATACATGTATAAATGTCTACGTGTGACACTCATCATGCACATAAACCTTTACCTATTATTTCTATATTAACACTCACAAATAGGTAATTCGGAATCATTATATTAGTTTACTTTTTTACTTTTAGGTGGGATGCACATGAAGATAATTAGATTAAGATTTAGGTGTTTAGTAGGTCATCTTTAAACTTAGATACAAATTTTGAATGTTATTTTAAATTTTCCTTTATAATATGTATGAGTAAATTAGATAAAGATTACGGGGTTAATTAAATTATTTTTTATAATGGTATAGCTCAATAGTTTATATATTTTTAGGGAATATTTTAGCATATTTTTTATAATGATAGTGTCGGGTAAATTTTTAAAAATATAACAGACCAATAACTTTAGTTATTAGAGTTTACATGATTGATCTTTCTGTTTTTTGACAATTTCTAGAGTTTGTCTTTTTTTCTAACGTTCTCGTGAGAACTAATACGGAGTCTCCAATTAAAAATTAAGGTTATATTGTTTCTGAACTATTGTCATGAGCTATCTTGCATTTGTTAAATATTCACACATAATATCTATATAGATATATACTTATTATTTTCCTCTGATTGTGATGGATTTTAGTTTATTATTCTATAACATTTTGATACACATTTATGATTTTTAAATTTTTACTTTCATAACATGTATGTGCTTGAATTTATTTAAAAAACGCTAACGTACAAATCTATATTCTCGTCACTTCCTTATATCTTTATAAATGAAACTGCACATCATGTTTATATACCTTAATCAATAGTGTAGGAAACACACGATTTACAATCTTATATTTGTGTATATTTTTAATCATGGTGATTTGTGTTCATATGTAGGATTACCTCATGTTATTTTAATAATCACATATGTGAGTAAGTAATATTGATGTAAAGTTAAGGGGTTCTATTAAGTTAC
>JAZFNS010072535.1:4202-16187 GCA_037127165.1 Alloteropsis angusta | reverse complement strand
TCGAACCCGGGCTGCCGGCGTGGGGGGTGGCTCAAGGAGCCAGTCGGGACTCACCACCCCCTCAATACTAGATACAGTTGTGGAGTCCCAGGCTATTTTTCAGGAGAACGTATCCTGTGCACACCGGGCTTATATTCAACCGTGTACACTAGCGATCTGAGCCTTCAATTTGCCATCTTGTGGCCAGCAAAGTGAGGGGCAATATTTTGCAAAAAACCTCCCGCCAGCCCTTGCCCTTTTTGCACTTTGCCCCACGCAAGCGGCCGGACCCAGACCGTGATCCCCTTCCCTCGCGAAAGACCGACGCAGACCGCGATCCCTTCCCTCGCGACGCTGTGCAGAGAGGAATACCGCCGCCGCCGCCTAGTCACCTCGTCACCGAAGAAGAATCCCAGCCGCTGCCACTTCTTGGGGGGCGTCGGCGTAGGCAGGATTTGCGCGACACGGACCATCTGAACCATCAGGTGGCGCCATCAGGCGGCGGAGGGGAACGAGTAGGTGACTAGGTGGAGAGGAGGATCGGAGGGATTCTTCTTCGGCGACGAGGAGGTGACTAGGCGGTGGCGGCGGTATTCCTCTCCGCACGGCGTCGCGAGGGAAGGGATCGCGAGGGAAGGGATCACGATCTGCGTCGGTCTTTCGCGAGGGAAGGAGCAAAGCGTCTGGGTCCGGCCGCTTGTGTGGGGCAAAGTGCAAAAAGGGCAAGGGCTGGCGGGAGGTTTATTGCAAGATATTGCCCCTCGCTTTTCTGGCCACCAGATGGCAAATCGAAGGCCCAGATCACTAGTGTGCACGGTTGCATATAAGCCCGGTGTACACAGAATACGTTCTCATTTTTCAGTAGTAACTTACTTTAATACCATACGACTACATGCGTTGCAACACGAATTGGAAATCCCTAGTTGTGAAATGAGAACAGAAACATATACTTTAGTTTTCGCACAACACAAATATAACAGGATCCAGAGACAAAGTCATTGAAACAAACAAACAAACAAGTGCATGTGTGTACACCAATAAGATGCGTACTTAACAATGTCCCGTTGATCAGGCAGACATATCAGTTACCCTGTCCTTGCGCTGTTCTTAGGAGTTAGGAGCTCCTGTACTTCCTTCACAAGAAAAGCGAGAGACCTCGCAGGCTTGATCACCTCACGATCATTCCCAGCGNAAGAGCATGCAGTCATCAATCTCTGACATGGTATCCAAAGCCTCTGTCAGCGTTTGCTTGAAATTTTGTTTATTGAAATGTTGGATGCAGCTGGGCTTCAGTTTAATCAGAGCTATAGCCACCTGGCAGGTAAGCTTCACTGCTCCCAAACACTCAGCCGTGCTTTGATTGCTTGCTAGTAGTATCTCCTGGAGCTTCTTCACCAGTGCNTTCATCATCAGGGGAAGCACGAGCAAAATCTTCTTTACTGATCACATTTTCGTTGCATATCACCACGGTGAGGGATAACATGGCTGCCATAAATTTTATTTCATCGTATTGCTTTTCAATTCTTTGAATGAGAAGCTGAAAATTTGAAACCGCCCACGCGATTGTTTCTTTTTTAATATTTAACATTGTACCAAACACCTGCGGCAACATAATTTAACACAAAGGTTCAGCATTGTCGTAACCATATCATAAATGATACAGATTCATGCATGTAAAGAGAATTAGCTAAGATTTGATAAATTCAGAATAACGTCAAAAGGTGATGCAGAGGCAGTGTAGCGAGAGTTACCTTGACCGGAAGGTTTTCAATTTTTGTTAAAGCCCCTTTTGCTACATCTGTAGCTGTTCCCATATGTGCACGATGCCTGAGCACCTACGACACATATAATTTAACACAAAGTATCACAATAACATAATTTAACACAATGGGTCGGCAGTCTTGTAATCATATTATACATAATACAGAATGATGCAATGTCACCTCTAGTATAAGGATGTTGTTTTATCTAGGAAAAATAGTCTAATTTACTACCTCCGCTGCGGCATGTTGATTACTGCTATTTCAAGTCAGCCTTCCCTGTCTACATTACACAACACATACCTTCAGACGGCGACCAACTACATCGTTTTTTATGCCGTTCTTTAAGAAACGTGCTTTACATACGTCTGGCACAAATGAGACAAAAAGCACTACCGAACTCCTTCAAATCAATGTGCCACAGTCATTTAGAGTGGGCTGGTCTATTCGTCGAGATTCTGAACTGAAAAGCAACAAAGGAATTAACAGCTAGCTTCCATATACTCAGTAGTCTCGTACTATGTTACTCCACAGACGTTTCTCATGATTGGCTTACTCTGCATACAAGGGACGAGGACTTGTCGGCGAGATCGACGGCGAGATCTAGCAGTATGCTCGCCTCCGCCAGAGCCGGACAAATCTAGCTCGAGTTCCATTCCCCCTCAGCAAGAAGAGGATATAGTAGGTGATACAAGCCATGCAACGAGCAGCAGTTAATCCCGTTCATGGGCCTAATCCTCACTTTATCCATCCAGGTCCATCAAGACAGTTGTTGGGCTTGGTGGCCCATGAAGAGCGACGCCTGGTTGCTTTGCTGGATGGGCTACAGTCCGTGATATCACCCTTCTTCTTGAATACCGGCTTGTCCGCGAGTCATTGCCGTCTTCAGTCTAGGTAGAACCGTATCTTCGTCTTCCCATGTAGCCAACTCAGATGGCCATTTCTTCCATCTGATGAGCAGTTGAGACACCACTCTATTTGCTTTGGTCTTCCAACAATGATCCAATATCATCTCTGGTGTCTGAATGTTAGAATCACTAGGAGGTAAAAGAGTACCGGTACCAGCAATGTTACTTTTCACTTTTTTGAGAAGAGATACGTGAAACACTGGATGAACTGAAATATTTCGGTGGGTGCTTCAGTTAATAAGCTACTGAGCCAATCTTGCTCTCAATTTCATAAGGTCCAAAATAACTAAGGGATAACTTGTGACTGGCTCTTGAAGCCACCTATGTCTTAACATGGTTGCAGGCGTAACCCTACAAGTTCACCAACAGCAAAGGTTCTTTCAGTTCTATATTTGTCTTTCTTGGAGCCTTAACTTCAAATTTGGTATTTTAAAGAATCAACAGCTTCAGTGCCAAAATACCTCGATGGATATTACCATACCAACCTTGAAAAGTAGATGTTCCAAGAGCAGAATGATAGTTTGTGTTGTACCAAAACTCATCCAATGATAACCATTGAGACCATTTAGAAGGACAAGACTAAATAAAACACCTGAGATAAGCCTCAACACATTGATTAACTCGTTCAGTTTGTCCATCACTTTGTGGATGATAGCAGAACTCATTCTTAAGTTTGTCCCAGCAGGTGCGAATAATTCTTGCCACGCCTAACTTGTGAACACCTTGTCTCTGTCAGAAACTATGGCTAAGGGCATCCCATGTAGTTTATACACATTTTCCATGTAAACTTTGCCAATTTTCAATGAAGAGAGCTTAATAAAATGCGAATAGTTGGAAAACTTATCAACAACCACTACAATGCAGTTGAAAGAGGAAGATGATGGTAAGCCTTCGATGAAATCCATAGTGCCAACTTGCCAAGCACAATCAGGAACTTGAAGAGGGTGAAGCAAACCTGGATAAGGAATTCTCTCAGTTTTCGCTTGCTGATAGATTTGACATGTTTCCACGAAGTTTTGTATATGACTTCATTTTAGGCCAATGAAATAATGCTTTGATTCTGTTGTATGTGACCAAATGTCCAGAGTGGCCTCCTACTGTGCTTGCATGAAGTGCCTAAATTACTTGTTGAGTCTCTGAATCATGTCCTGCCCAGATTTTGTTCTTGTACATGATGATGCCCCGTGTTAAACGGAAATGGCCTTGTACAAAGTTCACTAACAAGAAGGTCAGTGATTGATTTGCATGTTCACTATCAGAGTAACTTTCTTGAAGTTCTTGCAACCAAGTTGGTTGGGATACAAAGTTGGCCATTACTTCTGAAGGTAAATTATGAACAACTCTAGAGAGGACATCAGCTGCACTATTGGTAGAATCCTTTTTATAACATATTTTGTATTGTAATCCCTATAACTTGGTCTAGGCCTTCTGCTGTCAAACAAGAGTTGAGCCTCTGATCATCAAGGTGAGTGAGACTTGTTTGATCAGTTTGAATAATAAATTCTGCAGGTTGAGGATATGTGCTCCAATGATCAATTCCCATGAGAATTGCCAACTTTCCTTCTCATAGGTGGATAATCCTTGATTCTTCAGCCCTAGAGACTTACTCACAAATGCAATTGGGTGCCCATCATGATGATGAACTACTCCAATACCCTTGTCAGAAGCATTTGCTTCAATAACAAATGTTTTGTTAAAATCAGGGAGTGCTAGTTCTGGTGCATTTGTTAGTACCACCTTCAGATCCCAAAAAGTTTGTTCAGCAGTAGATGTCCACGAATAGATGCCCCTTCCTTATCAGATCAGTTAATGCTTTTGCTATCACCCCCAAAATGTTTGGAAAATCTTCTAGAGTATCCTGCTATGCCAAGGAAGCTTCTCAATTATTTAATGCAAGTTTGACTAGGTCAATTTTGAATAATAGCAAGCTTTCTAGGATTTGTTGTCAATCCTTGAGCACTGATCATATGACCAAGATATTTGAGTTGCTATTGAGTAAATGCACACTTTGACAACCTTACTTTGAATTGATGTTTCTGTAATAGATCAAAAAGCATCTTCACTTGTTGTAGATGCTCTTCATAGCTTTTACTATAAATCATAATATCATCAGTGAAGACTACTACACACTTCCTCAATAAGGATGCCAAAGTATGGTTCATGATGGCCTGAAAAGTGGCAGGGCTTCCAGTCACCTCATAAGGTGTTACTTTATACTCAGAATGGCCCAAATGTGTTTGAAATGTAATTTTGTGCTGATCTTTTCTGACCAAGATTTGATTAAACTAGATCTTAGGTCCAAAATAGTGAACCACTTAGCTCCATGTAATTCCTCAAATACTTGTTTCTAATAGTATATGAATTCAGTCTTCTAAAATCCACACAAAGCCTCCATTCCCCTATCTTTTTCTTGACTAACAAAATTGGAGATGCGTAGGGAATGTTACTTTCCTAAATCATTTGACTCTTAAGCAGGGTTGCCACTTGATGTTCAATTTTATCTTTTTCTGCTGGTGTATACCTATATGGCCTCAGTCTGAAAGGTTGTGCACCAGGCAACAGTGAAATTGTATGAATCATTGATCTAGTAATTGGGACACCTGAGGGTTCACAAATAGTTCCTTGTACTGATCAATCAAGGCCTGTATTTGTATTGGCGGTTTGGATTCTGCCTTTAGAGAACTAGCTTCCAAATGATAAATCTATACCATACACTAGACATCATCTGTCTTTTGTAAAGCATAAAGAAAATCTTCATTTATCATTGAGCAATGAATTCGATTAGCAAAAAGGCCTCATAATGTGATCTTTTTTCATTGGTCTACATATTTCAAGCCAATCTATCCCTCAGATGGCATCATAACACTTTAATTGCAGAATCCTAAATGTGGTTTGGAACTGGATTCCTTGAATCACCCATGAAAAAGAAACTTCATTTGTGCAGGTTAGAATTCCCCCATTAGCCACTGTCACCTTGATTGGTTTCTGCAATGGAACCTTGTTGGGCAACTGTGCAGCTTAATGCTCACTGATAAAATTATGAGTGCTCCCAGAATCCACAAGAATAAGTCACCTTGGAATCTTGTGCATAGATGGACATCAAGTCATCTCTAGAATCTGATTTAGCAACTTCTTTTGGTGATTCATTTGCACTTCCTTTCTCAGACCACTTGCCATAATTCTCCCACCATGTGCTATGGTACACTTCTAGAGCACTCATGCTGAGGACCCCACCTGGCCCCACACTTGTAGGACATGCCCTTAGCTTTTCTATAGACCATCAATGCGACAACTCAGCCATTTGAAGGCTTTCCTCTAGAAGGAGTAACAAATTTCTTTTCAATCATAAGATATAGTACTTAGAGTCATAACACTAGTATTTTAGTATTCTTAGCCATAAAACCGCCTTCCATTTTCTTAGTTTCTCTACTGGAAAATCCTAGAAGCACTTCTTGAAATATAGCGAAGGAACTAGCAGTATCTAGATCTTTAGGCCTATGCACCAAAGCTACTAATTTCATCTCATTTTTCAAACCATCTACAAACCTACTTGTTATAATAGTAGGATTGAAATAAGGATTATGGGCTGAAAACTAGTAAACTAACTCATCAAAGAGCTCAATGTATTTTGTTATGGTGCCAGATTTCCTAATGTAAATGAATTGCCTAATAACATGGTTGTGTTGGTCGCTCTCAAACCAATCCAACATAGATTGAGAAAGTTGATTCCAACTACACTTAGACACATTTCAATAGATTGCATCCAAAAAGCAGTAGGGTTAATAAACTGCATTGTGGCTAAGTTAACCCAGTGGTCAGAAAGCACTGAATAGACATCAAATATGTTTTCACACCTCTTGATCTAGATTTTAGCATTGGTACCATCAAAACGTGTGAATTCCATCTGAAGCAAGTTATAACTTCTACTCACGAATTGGGAGCTAGTAGCAGGGCTAAAGAGATCAGTGATTTCAGAAGTTTTATTTGCACCTTTGACCGGAGGTGGCACCGGGGTTTCACTAGCCCCAGTCCCGACACTCCAGTGGTAGTTACCTTCACGATGGCCAATTGGCTCAGGTGCTATTGCAAAATCATGAACCTCTCCCAGATGGCGGGTGACATCACCTCGTCCTTCACCCCAACATCCCTATGTGATGGAGCTTCATGGATGCAGAGATTTACCTTGGTCTTGAGGTTGAACACAGAGTTATGCAGATATGAAACCTTTGCTTCTAGTTCAGGCTTCTAGACCTTTACCAAGTTCTGCTCCTCAGCGATCTGCTTGATTGAGGTTTGCATCTCTTCCATCTTCTGGTTTATCGCATCGGCCTTTGAATTGTTTGCACCCACCTTCTTCCTGAGCTCCTCAAGCTTGCCCAGCACCCTCTACATGGGATCTGAAGCCGGTGGCGCCATTGCTCCGTCATGGACTTGGAATCACATGAGGTGGTCATGGTTGGGATCCACTATCGGCTTTGGGGACGATTTGGCTATGGGTGCCAATTGTTACAAGGGAAAAGGACTCGTCAACGAGATCCCACCGCTAGAGCCGAACAAATCCAGATTGAGCTCCTTTCCCCCTCAGATCCTGTTCGTGGGCCTAATCCTCACATTATCTATTCGGGTCCATCAGGGCGACTGTTGGGTTTGGTGTCTCGTAAACAGCGACGCCTGGTTGCTTTGCCAGATGGGCTACAGTTTGTGACATAGTAGTTTCTTGTCTCTCGGGTAGCTTGCAGCTCATCCGCAGCCACCTTGAATACAGGCTGGGCACTGCGACTAATACATCATGCTCGATCCTAGTCCGTTAAAGCACTCGTACAAAGACTGGATCCACGGGATCGCGCACAGGATGCCCATGCCTATATGGGAACGACTATAGATGATAGGTACTTGAACCGAAGTTGGCAGCACCCGATGTCGTTGCACGCACCGCCGTGCAATTGTCGTAGCGGGATGTGAGAGGGTTGTTTAATTTGGATCGAAGCTACTTGTCAAGTAGGATAGATGTGTCAATTATAGTAAAACAAAATTGGCCAAGTCAACATATCTAGTTTCAAGATGTGTTAAAGGTGTGTTTTGATCTAGTTTAGCAAAAATAAGGGGTTATGTAAAGCTTATATTAGTTTAGGGGGTGGTATGGGCTTCGCCTACACTTGGAGGTAGCAATTTGACTTTTTCCTTGTGTCTATAAATAAGTTATTGAAAGGAGTTAATGAACAATTTGACACACGCGCGCGCGCGCACACACACAATATATATATATAACAACTACTCTATACCTAGCTACAAAATAACTTATTCTGTAGACACTTTGAGTTACCACAATTACTATGCTAATTTGTGAGATTATAGTAATTTCTTACTATGTGATTTACTATAATGTTACGATAAATATCCCCATGTGCTATAGTAACCCAATTACCATAAATATGTATTGAGATTATGGTAAATTAGTACATAAAATTATATTAAATTGAGGTAGCTATAGAATAACTTATTTTGTAGCCGGCCACGGAGTATACTCACCGATGATTGATAAAATTGGCTAACAAAATATAATATTACAATTACATACTATATCTTCCAAAAGTGACTTATAGTTTAGATCTGAAGACATACTAATGTTGATCCATCATTGCACTCTTAAGGGAAATACATCTACACTATATAAGTAAGAGAATTTACTAACATTCAAGAAATCTTCAATCTAAACAAAATCCATGATGCACATGCAGATGTAGTGAGTAGTGAGTTACCTCGTTCACTAGGGGTTTCACTTCTCTAGCAGCCCTTATGGTCTCATCCGAAACAGTTCCTGTTTTACTAGATGTATAATAGAGAAACTGCAAGAACATATTTAATTCAACGGATCAACAATCTAACTTATAGTCATATTATACATGATGAAAATTTATACAATATAGAACAATTTGTGTCTTGAATGTCAGGTTTAAGATTTTTACAAAAGTTGACATTAATAGATTGAACAAAGTAGCTCAAATGGTAGTCAGTCCCTCTCAAACCGCCTTTATGTCAGGGCGATACTTTATGGAAGGGGTTGTCATCCCTCATGAGACTATCTATGAGTTACATACCAAAAAGAGAAATGACATCATTTTCAAAATTGATTTTGAAAAGCCTACGATAAAGTGAAGTGGTCGTTCATTCAACAAACACTTAGAATGAAGGGGTTTTCCCCAACAAGATGTAGGTGGATAGAAGGAATGGTCACGGGAGGTAGTGTAGGGATCAAAATTAATGATGATGTTGGTCACTACTTCCAGACAAAACGTGGGTTGCGACAAGGGGATACCATGTTGCCAATTTTATTCAATATTGTAGCGGATATGCTAGCAGTATTGATCAAATATGCAAAAGAAGATGGGCAAATTAGTGGCATTATACCACACCTTGTAGATGATGGCCTGGCAATTTTGAAGTATGCTGACGATACAATTATATTCCTTAGAACATGATATGGAACAGGAAAAATCTGAAACTTTTGCTTATGGCTTTTGAGCGGTTATTAGGGCTCAAAATCAACTTCCATAAAAGAAAAATATTGTGCTACGAGCAAGTTAAGGAGTTTGAAGGTGAATACATCGAACTCTTTGGGTATGATGATGAAGAATTCCCTTTTAGATATGTGGGTATTCTAATGCAACATAGGCAATTACTAATGCCGAATGGTGCAAAGTAGATGACCGTTTTGAAAAGAAATTGAGTTGTTGGAAAGCTAAGCACCTATCGTATGGAGGCAGATTAGTACTCCTAAATTCAGTCCTTAGCAGCTTACCTATATTTATGACGTCTTTTTTCGAGATACCAAAAGGTGTCCTAAAAAATCTTGATCAATATAGATCAAGATTTTTTGGCAAGGTGCTAAGGATAAGAAAAAATATCGCCTAGCAAAATGGCAGATCCTCTGCCGTCCGAAAGATCAAGGTGGACTCGGGATCATTGATCTCAAGATAAAGAATAAATGTCTCTTAAATAAATGGATAATTAACTTACTTAATACACAAGGGACATGGAAGATGATGCTTTCAAATAAGTACTTAAGTTTTAAATCTCTAACTCAAGTTAAAGCCAAGCCTAATGATTTCCACTTTTTGAGGGGATTAATGAAAATTTAGGATGAGGTTTTATCTTGCGGGTCCTTTAATGTACAGAATTGGACTCAAAAGAGGTTTTGGGAAGACACATGGGTAGGTTGAACTCCTTACAAGGATCGTTTCCCATCCATCTACAACATTGCTCATTACCCACATGCTATTATAGCAAATGTGATGGGTACAGAACCTGTTAATATGACGTTTCGGAGAGCTTTGGTAAATGACAAACTAATAAGACAATGGCACGACTTGATATCCAAAATTAGCCATATCAACTTAGAACAGGAAACAAACACCTTCAAGTGGAATTTACATAGGAATCGAACGTTTACAGTGCATTCGATGCATCTCCACTTGTTAGATCAAGTGATACCCATTCGTCACAAGATGATATGGAAATTAAAGATTCCTCTTTAGATAAAAAATATTCATGTGGTTTTTTCAAAAAGGAGTGATTCTCACAAAGGATAACCTCGCGAGGAAAAATTGGAAGGGAAGCCAAAGTTGTAGTTTATGTAATATGAACGAAACAATACAACATCTTTTGTTTGAGTGTCAGAAAATATGCCGCGGGATTTATTTGGCTACTGGTGTCTCTCCACTAGATCGAGTTCCCACATATTAAGTAACTGGTTGGCTGCTCGAGATAGTAAAAGCAGGCATGAAATTTTGGTGGGGATTTCGGCGATCTATTGGACTATTTGGAGATGTCGTAAAGATCTTGTCTTTAACAAATCTAGATGCTACTTATTTTTGCAGGCCATTTTTAGTAGAACATGTTGACTGCGTTTCTGGTCACAGCTCCCTCAGGATGAAAAGACAAAAGAGTTGTTCTTCAAGGCAAGCTCGACTTTGGAGACCATCCTTAGAGCAGGCCAACTTAATTTGGATAGAAAATTACTTTTAGGCTGGCTTAGATTTAACTCTTTGGTTGCTTGCTTTTTTCGCCAGTGAAGATTGTTGAACTTTGTAATAATTTTGGGGTGTTTAAGTTTCGTAGAGGCCGGATGTTTATCCTTTATTAATAAACATGATAAAAATTGATGCAACTCATCTCTAGCAGAAGGACGTCTTTTTTATCTTTACATAATTTATCAATACGAGTTAATGAATAACTTTAACAAATTAAATGCTCCCATGTAATTCTATGTATACTCCCTCCGTATAGAAAATAGATCTTGTTTTAGACAAGATTTTAGTCAAACATTGGAAATCTAAATCACGAGTAACTTTTAAGTCTTTGAGTTTGGAAATGTGAAAACCATATGAATAGATTTGTCTTAAAAATATTTTTTATAAAAGTATACATATATTATTTTTAATAAATATTTTTGTAAAAATAAGATGTCAAAGTTGTGTTTTGGAGATCGTGTCAATATCCAAAACGACATCTAAATCCTATACGGAGGGAGTATGTGTCCAATGCAAGTGTCATTAAGCGGAGAAATAGTAATATTAAAATGATAATATATCTTACTAAAATGGCGTATAATTAGAACGATACTATGTAAATACGCTCGCTATTGGGGAAAATAATTTTACACTACAAGTGTAACAGAAATTTTCTGAGAACTGAGACATTGCGGGACAAGATGAAAAAGCAATGCGGAGGCGAGGTAGCGAGTTACCTCATTCAAGTNCTGCTATTCTTTCAGCAACCTCATTGACTGCAAATTTGGTTTCTACCAATTTACCAGATAATATCTGATGGAGCACCTGCAACAACGTAAATTAACACAACGGATCAACGTTATGTTGGAAATATGTGTATTATTCTACCAGAATAAAATCGAGGCATATTTTGAACCATTACTACTGGTATGTTGATCAAAAGCACGTACAGGCGTAAACTCAAAACATTATATGAAAACTCTACACATATATATTNGTTTCAGATGTTGACAATGCTAATACTAGAATGTAATGTAACTCATAGACAAAGCCAGAAGATATGTACACTTTATAAACATAACGTAACTCGTAGCTGCATTTATCCAAAAAAAAACTCGTAGCTGCACTAATACCCCTCAATAGACTTATAAATTAGTGCTTCGTATTCGTGTAGACTTATAGCTTTGAGCGGTCTCATAGTTGTGCCACTCAGAAACCTTATTGTTGCCCCTTAAAGGCTTCATGACGCCAACTTTAGATACTGCTCACTCTTAGGCCAGTCTCAATGGGGGTTTCATGGAAAGTTTCATGCCATAAATTTTGCTGATA
>JAZFNS010071209.1:12103-26333 GCA_037127165.1 Alloteropsis angusta | reverse complement strand
CGGACGCGGCGGGGATCGCCGCCGCGCTGCCGGCGTTCCCGTACGATCCCTCCGGCCCCGCGGCGGCGGGCGACGCCGACGACGCGGCGCCGCCCCGCCGGAGCGGCGTGCTGTGCGCGGTGTGCCTGGAGGACGTGCAGGCCGGCGAGATGGTGCGGCAGCTCCCCGCGTGTCGGCACCTCTTCCACGTGGGCTGCGTCGACGTCTGGCTGCGCTCGCACCGGACCTGCCCGCTCTGCCGCTGCGAGCTCCCGCCGCGGAAGGCCGGGAAGACGACGACGACGGCGGCCGCGCGCGTCGTCATCCCGGCCGCGGCGGAGGGCTTGCCGCTGCCGCCGGTCTGAGCTAGCGCCACTCACAATAGCACCGCCCTGATCGATAAAGGGTTCACAGTTGCAGAGATGTCTCTCGCAGTTTGGCCCCTGTCAAGCTGCACAACATTCTTCTATTCTGAAAATTAAACGTGACTGAATAAGACATGACGAGCAACGGTTTCACTGATCTGTATTATCTTGTGTCCCCCGGCAGTTTTGAATTGCTACAAGGCGCCACGGATAGGGATAGATTCGAGGACCGATAGCGAGAGGACGGGGGCAAAAAGCCTTCTGCTCCGGCACCGCCGCACTGACACTGTACACGTCTACTACTATAACTCTAGCACTAGACCACTAGTTGGCGCGCTTGAAACTGCTGGCAGCTGGTGGTCACTACTCACTCGAGCGTGCGATCGTATCAGTGCTACCTCACCGGCCGCCGACATTTCGCAGAACGCCAAGTCGGGTACGGAGAAGATCGAGGAACCCGGCCGTGTGTTGAACTGTGGATAGTGCTGTAGACGAAGCTTTGAGTATCTACATGTTGATGTTCAACGGTTAGGATACTATATATATGATCACTTAGAGTGCAGAATATCCATAGCATCAACAAGATGCCTTTGTATATATCTCTCACCAATGCCAATACGTCATTTGTCTCACGAAATAAAGGGGCTTTTGAGCAAGGCTGTAAATAGCTGGCTATAGCTTTTAGAGAGAGACTATACTTCCTCCGTTCCAAATTGTAGATCGTTTGATTTTTTTAAATCTCAACTTTAACCACTCATCTTATTTAAAAATTATGTAGAATATTATTTTTTTGTTATTCCATACTTCAATAACTCAAATTTGACTATGTTTGTACAAATTTTTTGAATAAAACGAGCGGTCAAACTTGAGATTAAAAAAGTCAAACGACCTATAGTTTAGAACGGATAGAGTAGATTAGACCCCTTTTAGCATCATAAACGGTTTAGCACACTGATAGCCGCATTAAACCCACTAAATGGAAGTCCTTCATCTCGCTAAATAGAGCTCTGTCGAACTTTTGTGTTTGTGCACTGCTATCTACGGTTAAACTTTACCATTTGTAAGACCTAAAACTATTTGCTTGTCTATGCAACGATTAATAATGAAGGTATGAACCTCTTAACTTAACTCGAGTTCATGAAATTTTACCGACTCCATGTTTATGTGCTTAACTAGTCACTAAAATTTAACTAATATTTACAAAACGTCAAATATGGTCAAATAAGGTCGGGTGCGCTATAACCCGTTATAAGTTATCTTACCGTTTCATGAGGCAAGACTCTAAAAGTCTTAACTGGCTAAATTAAACATTTCTTTGGAGGAATGGACGGGGGAGAACCAGGTTGGCCAGCTCGCCAGGCTTTAGATAGAGCCCATGACCACTCTTCGAACCCCATGGTACCGTTCTCGCTAGAATTTTGAGGATGGTAGGAGTACACATTTAGTAGAGATAGTAGGGGCGTCTTGATGTGGAGGCTATTCTAGACTCTGGTCTCTAATTTCTTTGGAGGAACCGAGGAAGCTTTGAGCAAATGAACCATAAGAACGAATGGAAGCCCCTGACTCTAAAAGTCAACCCGTACGTGGTGTGCTTCGAGCTTCTGGAATCCTATGGAAGGCAGAATTTAAGTCGATCGTCACAAAACGTTTCCAGAAACTTCTCCTACAAAGAAAAAACGTTTGTTGGAGAAACAGAATATATGTTTGTTCCCTTCGCCATCTCACTGCCGTGTAGTAAGTTGTAACCGTGGCCCTGCTTCTCGTCTGCTAAGTGTCGCCTCCTCCTCGCGTCCACGGCGACGGACCGCCGTAGAGGCGTAGACCAGGTTTCGTACCGAGCTCACATCTTTCCCTCGAGAAATTTCGATATTTGACACTCAATTCGAGCGTCTCACTGTTTTTGACGTCGAATTCGTGAGCCTTTCAAAACTTGACATCGGGGACACTAATTCTTTCAAAACATAGGATTCTCTCATCTTTTCTTCATTTTCTTTTCTTTTTTATCTACATCTCAATTTTTTGGACAGAATTGCACACGCACGGGAGAGTCTCACGAGCATCTCGTTCCTCTTTTTTTCTTCCGCCGCCGCCTGACGCCGTCGCCTCCAGTGGTCGTCGCCGCCAGTCCCCGTCGTCACCCGCGGCCTGGCTCCGTCACCTCCAGCCGGCATCGCTTCCTGCCGTTGGCCGCCATCGCCGGCAGCCCCCGTCACCTCCAGACTACGTCGCCTCCTGCCGCAGCCGCCGTCGCTCGCCTCCTGGTTGCCGTCGTCGCCCCGCGTGCCCGCCTTCTCTTGCTGCATTGCCATGTCACACGGGTTGTCCCCAGGCCTGCGCGCGGCACCCGCAGCTTGGCCGCTTGCTGTTGTTCCGGAGCTGCTGCTATACGGAGCTGCTGAAGAATTTGAGAATCTCAAACTAGGATTTGAAGAGATGTAGTGTGTAGCAGTCAGAGAACCTAGAGTTAATTGGTGTTGTATTGTTCTTGGGAGGGGCAATTCTGTCTAAAAAGTTGAGATGTAGATAAAAAAGAAAACAAAATAAAGAAAAGATGAGAGAATCCCATGTTTTAAAAGAATTGGTGTCCCCCGATGTCAAAGTTTCGAAAGACTCACGAATTCAATGTCAAAAACAGTGAGACGCTCTAATTGAATGTCAAATATCGAAATTTCTCCTCTCGACCCAGAACCTGCCTACATGTGCCCAACTCGTCACACATTCCGCGTCCGAGGCACCACGCCAGCAGTCCAGCTGCACCACAGAAACCTCGTTAACTTGCCGTGCGTGCGAGTCCATCTCGCTCCCTAGGCCCTAGCCAGGCCAGTTTGCTCGGCCGATCGACAGCGACGGAGCGACCTCTTGTGGCCGCCGCGATGGACGCGTCCAGAATCGCCGTCCCCTCAACCAGTTTTCCACATTTCCGAGCGGAGCCCGCTCGGAAACCGTAAGCCTAGCAAAAAACCACCGGCCACGGCGGCTCAGCGAAGCAACACGTCGCTCTCCGCCCCGCACCACGCAACGCAACGGCGCCGCGCGCGCGCGCTCCTATTTCTACCCCGCCTCCTCTCGCCGCCGCGGAGTCCTAGCTCGCTCGCCTATTTCTTCCGGAAGCAGCAAGCAGGGACACGCAGCTTCACTGGTCAGGAGCCTTGGTCCAAGGGTTCTGTGGTCGAGGATTCGGATCAGCAGCAGGCCGCACGGCGCGCGGGGGGCAGCAGGCAGCATCATGCTGACGCTGCACCCGAGGGTGGTGGTGGCGACCGCCGCGGAGGCGGCGGCGGCGGACGACCACGAGGAGGGCCGCGTCTGCTACTGCGTGGTGGCGGCCTGCGTCTCGCTGCTGCTCTTCGTCGTGCTGGCCGCCGCCACCGGCAGCGTCGCCAAGGCCTGCGCCATCGCCGCCGCGGCCGTGCTCCTGCTCGGGCTCGCGGGCTGGCTCGTGCCCGCGGGGGACGACGGCACCGTNGGCGGCGCGGCACCAGCAGGCTCACTCTCCGGGGGTGCGGCTGGTGGTGCACCACCGCTGCGCGTGCGGGCTGGCGGACGCCGCCATCGGCGCGCTGCCGACGTTCGCGTACGACCCGCCCGCGGCCAAGGGCGGCGGGGCCGACGACAAGCGCCGCGGCAGCTCCGTGCTCTGCGCGGTGTGCCTGGAGGACGTGCAGGCCGGCGAGATGGTGCGGCAGCTGCCGGCGTGCCGCCACCTCTTCCACGTCGACTGCGTCGNACGCCTGGCTCCGCGCGCACCGCACCTGCCCGCTCTGCCGCTGCGAGCTCTCCCCGCGGAACCTCGCCTCAAAGGCCGCGGCCACCACGGAGTCGCCGGCAGACGCGCTACCGCCGGTGTGACCCATCCATCCATCTCACCGAAAGCTCGGCGCTGCGATTTCGTTCGCAGTTTGGACTGTGCATATTTCTCATTCCTAACACAGCATAAGACAGCAGATTAGACAGATGATTATACTGGATTAGTGGGCTGCTCGCTAGCAGTGTTCACTGTCACTGATGTGTATACGTAATTCTTTTATTAGTAGATAAATATCATTACGACACATGACCAAATAAAAGATTTTGATTTCGAGGCTGCAATGCAACGGACAGACATGCGTCCCCCGCCGGACATGGCTGCATAAACTTTCAGTGCCTCCAACCTGTCGCCTGATGCTTCCAGTTCCAGGTGCGAGAGAGATAAGGAGCATCTAGCCGATGGAGACCGGTACCAGATGGTACGGAGTGCAGAGCTTGACATGCTTGAAATCGGGCCGCTACCAGACAACCTAGTCGATCGCGTCAGCTGCAGCAGCTTATGTGTTGATCGTACTCGTAGAGAGAGCATGCACCACGGGAGTGCGTGTGAACGTTGCTGCACCGGCCAAATTACGCTTTGGAGTGTACCAAGAAGAAACGTCCGTGTGTTCCCGGGCAACCGAACCTTTTCTGCCGTTGGGATAGGTTTAGATGGGCTGAAGAGGACATCGTTTGGTTGTTGGCGTATCTCTGTGTTGTTCATGGGTCAGGGCTCTCTGCGGATTGAGTGGACTTGGTGAGATTTGGACCTGCTTTTCTTTTCTTTTCTTTTTCTTCAATTGCTTTGATGGCACAGGGGAATGATGACACTCCATTAACATCCAAATGTTCTCGCAAAAGAAAAACATCCAAATGTATATTCAGATATTTTTGTTCCATTCCTTTTGTGCCTTCAACGATCTTTTACGCTACTACATGCCTATACTTTACTAGGATACTCACTCCGTTTTTATTAGATGTCACATAAAATTTGTCCTAAGTCAAATTTCTCTAACTTTGACCAAGTTTATAAAAAAATATAACAATATATACAACACTAAATTTGTTTCATTGACTATATGATATTTTCGATAGTGCATATATTTAGTTGTATAGATATTGTATTTTTTAATAAAATTGGTCAAAAATAGAGAAATTTGACTTAGAACAAACTTTATATGACATCTAATAAAAAACAGAGGGAGTACACACTTTGGTTTCGAGAAGGTTCTTTGTTGCTGAGGTTTAGTGGATGGCTATGTAGAATTGGTGAATAGACACTTATTATCATGGTTGACAAAACTATATGTTTTTAGTTTTTAGACAAAGGAATTATATTCCGGCCTCTGCAGTAATGCACACAGCCTTCTGCCCTCTGCATTACTGTACACAACCTTGTTTATTACAAACATCTAAAAAATATGTTAAAAAACTTTAGTACATGAATATCGGTACTAAAGAACGCCTATTCCAAAATCCATTGAGGTCACTTGTAGCCATCATGAACGCTGATCATCTATCTCTGGTCATCATTGAGCAGGGAACGAGACATACAACATCTTGTCGTCGCTTCCTNCTCCAACGGATCGGCAACCAAGAATCTGGTCACCTCCGCTTTGATTTGCTAAGCAAGAGCAAATCTGGATAACACCGGTCGTCACCTCATGGACCATGCATCGACTATTATCTAAACATCGAAGTGACCTCAAAAAAAAAAATCTGTCGAACGTAGTGACCAATAATCTTTTGGAAGCAGTCATCGCGGAAGGAAAGCTCCTTGCCGGAATTGCCTGATATCGCCTTCAAGAAGGTCGTGACGTCGAAGAACTCGTCGATGCCAGCCTCAAATGGGTTGAGTTTTCACCCGCCATATCCGACAGAGAAGACTGACACCCATGTCGCCAGCCTCAGGCAGGAGCCATTGCCCGCGCCAGAGATGCTCGACATCGCCTCATGAAGAAAATGACGCCAATGGCGCCATCGACGTCGCCCAAAGCAGGGATGGATTTTCGCCCAGATCCGCACGGCTGCAGCCAACAATGCCACCATGCCGAAAAACATCGCACCGAGCGTCGGTGTCCCTGAAGCCGATCCAAGCGCACCCCCGACGCATGCACCACCGAAGTCGGGCTCCGCCGCCGCCGCCACTGCAGATCTTCGGAATGCCGAGGTAGATCCGAAGACCGAGAGTGCATATCCGGCCAGACCCTGGACAGATCCGGACACGGACGGCCATTGGCAGCCACCGCAGCCATGGATGACGCCACCATAGTCACCACCAAAAAGAGCGCGAGGGGGAAGAAAATGAGAAGGGTGGTAGAGCCCCGCCGCTGTCGTCCTTACGGCCACGCGGGCATCCCGCACGGCCGCTCCGGCGACGGTCAGGGGCGGCGTGTCGGGTTTTGCGCGAGCTTTTTCGATCGCGAGGGGTGATATGTTTTTAGTTGCCTATTGTATAGCTTGTCCTTTTCAAGAATACACTGGATTGGCCAGTTTTTCATTATTTCTTCTCCTCTTGCTATGTGTTTGCTGTTGCAGTCAATTCCTAAAGTATTCACGGGAGAGACATCTATACCGTTCTTTGAAAAACCATGAATTTTTATCGAGATAACACAGGTGTATGACTGTTGTACGTGAGCCGTGAAGTGAGTGGGTGTATATGACTTTGTAGAAGGGGGCATGGAATTTCGACGAATTTTTGTCCTACCGGTGGTAAAGCCTTGTTTGATTTCCTCTAGATTCTAGAATCTGGATTTTCATCCAAACATTCTACATTTTAGTCCAGTTCCACTCTCAAGTGCCACCAAATTCTAGAATCCAAAAAGGTTTTACAATCTAGATGTGGTAATCTAAGGGAACTAAACGGGGCCTAAATAGTTATTTTTCTGATGCGATTGGTTTAGGTTTGAAAATTTGAATTCTGCTGAAACCGCCCTACCTGTGTTCCTCTGTTTTTCTTAAAACCAGCAGCTGGAAACACTGGTTTCTGGTGCGACCTGGTTTGAATAACTGGATATACAAATACTACTACCTACAGCAACTGCAGAATAAATCAAGCACGACTTTGGGCTCTCAGTGTCCGATGGCAGATTTTTTTACACCGTGTCTCGGTCAGTAGTGTTCACAGGTTCTTTTCAATCGCAATTCACACTCCGAAAAACGTGATGACTCGGCACACTTTGCAAGTTTTGCATTATCGTTGACAAATACGCTCAAATATATACAGCCAACAGAAAAAACACTGACTAACACAGTAACACAACTATACTATTTAAACCCCAAAAAAACTATGTGCAAACCTATCCCCAAGCTCGAAACTGTACGCCCGTCCTGCAGGAAGCCCGGAACTACACCGGCGGCAGCGGCGGCTCGGTCGTCGACGGCTGAACGGGGCCCTCGGGAGGCTCTTTGCCGGCCTTCTGCGGCACGACGTGGCACCTGCACACGGGGCACGTCGCGTGGGAGTCGAGCCACATGTCGATGCAGCCGACATGGAACGCGTGCCCGCACGCCGGAAGCCGACGCGCGCACTCCCCGCCCTTCACCGCCTCGAGGCACACCGCGCACTGCCTCCCGCCGCCGCCGCCGTGGGCCGAGGCCGCGGCGTCGTAGGGGAACTCGGGGGCCACCGCGGCGATGGCCGCTGCCGAGAGCCCGCCGCGGCTGGCCCGCGCCTCCTCGGCGTTGGGCGCCTGGCCGCCGCCGAAGCAGCGGGCGGCGCACGAGNAGCACGAACAGGAGCACGCAGTACATGGCGAGCGCGATCCACAGGTACCTGACGAACGCCGCCAGGATGACGAGCAGCAGCAGCACCGGGTACGACGCGACCACCAGCGCGCTCCGCTGCGTTGCCAAGGCGTCGCCGAAGACCTGCTGTGCTCGCCACGGGTACTCCTCTCCAGCCGGAGACGCCGCCGCCACCGCCACCGATGACATCTCTGTGTGCGCTCTGGCCTCTATGTCCTCAGCTGATGGTTGCTTGCTTCCGTGCCGCCGTGTGTGCGGGGCATTGGCGGCTTGGCGCCATCCCCGAGAGGTTTTAAGCTGTCCGGCGAAGCGGATAATGCCGTCCAATTCGAGGACGGCGTGTGCGTCGGGCAGCTGCAACTAGCCCGGCCGCATTCGAGACTTCCGCGAGAGGGTCGCTGTCCGGGGCGGGCGAAGCTTGGATCGTAGCGCGATCCCGAGCAATATACAAACCATGCGGCGCCAACTCGGGTCAATGCTTGTCTCGGCAAGAAAAGGCTTTCGTGGAGAAAGGGACCTGTTAAGAACTCAAGATTTTGCTCTCATCATGGTGGTTCGTTTGGCGTGATATCCAATGCGTGCGAGCGATGACAGTTCATCGACCGAGTGACGGAATGGTTATGATATTGGCTGCGATGTGATCCGTTTGTATCGAAACGCTAGTCTGATTATTCTATGGCGGAAACATATCTGACATGATTTTGTTGGGGTGAGAATTGGTATTGAGTTTCTGAAGAGGTACGTGCTGTTTGTCCAAACACGACGTCGCTTCTCTTGCATTTGTTAATTCATTCAAGAGGATCGGAACAGACGCCAAGCTAGTGAGGAAAGGAAAAGGGAAAACAAATCTAGGAGAATTCAGAGAGCGCGGGCACAGAACCAGTCCAATTACCATCGTTTGAAACATGTGTGTTAAAATGTCTCTGGTTTATTTATCTGCGAGGACGTGCGTTCCTGCAGCGGCAGACCGGCAGTGGCTGTCACAAGGCTCTGAATCGATCAGAAAATAACTGCAATGATGCCGGTGAGCATTCCGGTGACTCGGTGGGTTTTCATTTACGCATGGTATTAGATTTGTAAGTCAAATTTAACTAACTCTAATCAAATATATAGAAAAATATAGCAATAAGTATACCATTTAACATACAACTATCGAAAATATGTTTATGATGTACTCAGTGAAATAAAGTTGGTATCATAAATATTTTTTATATAAATTTAGTTAAATTTGACTAATTTTTTTACGAAAGACCAATACAGACGCAATCACCATTATGAATACACATACGTAAACTATAGTCTTATGAGCAACTCCGAAAGACTGGACCGACTGAATTTGTCTTAGAAACAAACCTAACAATGACATGCAAATGAAAATAGAGAAAGTATAAGGGAGAAATGGTGTTTTCTATTATTTTATTTCGAGAATAAGTTGTCCATCTTTTTTTTCGAAAATGCAGGAGAGCTGCGCATCATTTCATAAGAAGAAGAATTGTATAGTACAACACACACACCACACACCCCTAAGTCTCAGATTACATTCGCGCCATTAACTGAAAATATACCGACCACATAGGGAGAAAAAACCTCTAAGTTCCTGCCATGGCTGCAGCTGCAGGGAGTCTTGTGAGTTCCCGAGCGCCAGCAAGGCACCACAAATATGTCTCCTCCTCAATAAGAGACAATGTTCTCTGCACATTTGGCGAGGAGCCGTTGAACACTACATCATTGCGTTTTTCCAAATTATCCATGCCACTAGAATGACTAGTGAATTAATTCCTTTTCTGAAGACAGTTGGGGCCATCTTGTCGGTCTTGATCCACCAATCATCAAAGGAGATGTCCTCAATTTGTGGCGCTAGCAGGGACATTCCCACCTTATTGAGTGCATGGAACTAGACCTGTCGAGCGAAGACGCATCCAATCAGGATGTGCTGCAGGTTCTCGGCTTGCTGGTCACAGAGCACACACCTCTCCGGATCTGGCATGCCTCTTTTTGCTAGACGATCAGCCGTCCAACATCGATTGTGGACAGCTAACCATAGGAAAAATTGGCATTTCTTGGGGGCCCAGGTTTTCCAAATAAGTTTCCATGGTTGGAATTGAATGGCACCCACAAAAAACAATCAGTATGCCGACTTGGAAGAATATTGGCCAGATTCTAAAAATTTCCATTTGTGCTCATCCTGTACTCCAGGGACCAATTGAATTTCTTCCAAAAGGTCCACCAGACCAATGACTTCAGCCAACACAGTAACACTGAGGGCCCCTTGAATATCTTGAATCCAGTGATCATTCACCAAAGCTTCTCTAACAGTACACTTGCGCAAAGATGTGAGGGGCAAAAGATGCAATGGATGAGCCTCGCAGCCAGTTATCTGTCCAAAAAAGTGTATTGTTCCTATCCCCCACTTTAGTCTCCATGGTGATTGCAAAAAGGGCCTTGGCATTTTCATGTATTTGGACAGGGAAGGCTGCCCAAGGCCTATCAGGCTGCGTTTTGCTCAACCATAGCCATCTCATTCTTAGGGCCCAGCAAAGAGATTTGAGATCATGGATGCCTAGTCCACCTAGTTCCACTGGCCGAGCCACCCTTGGCCAAGCAAGGAGGCAGTGTCCACCTTTGGCCTCACACCTTCCTCGCCATAGAAAACCCCGCCGAAGTTTATCCATGGCCTTGAGCGCCCAAGGTGGCAGTTCTGTTGCCATTGCCAGATAGATCACCATTGATGTCATAACAAATCTAACCATCACCGTTCGACTAGCCCGGTTCATGAGATCAGCTTTCCATCCCGGTAATTGATTAGCAAGTCGATCAATGATAGGCTGCACTTGTGACTTTGTCAGCTTGTGTACAGATAGCGGCAGTCCAAGATACTTGCAGGGGAAGTTCACCACTTCACAAGAGAGAAACTGCTGCATGGACAACATCTCATCCTCAGAGCAACGGATTGGGGTGACACTGCTCTTTTGATATTGGTTTTTAGCCCAGATGCAGTTCCAAACACCCGCAGCAACTCTGTTATCAACTGCAAATCAGTTTGAACCGGTCGTAGAAACAACACAACATCGTCTGCATATAAAGAAACTCTATGTTGTAGGGGCTGCAACAGCCCTTCTTCACTAGCCTTCAGGACCATAGCATTGAGCAAATCCATGACCAAGATGAACAACATTGGGGACAACGGATCGCCTTGCCGCAGCCCCCGTTGATGGTGTATCACTTCTCCAAGAGAGCCATTCAGGAGTACTTTGGTCGAAGAAGAATACAAAAGAGCGCTAATGGTAGAGCACCACATGTTACCAAATCCTCGATGCCTTAGAATTTCCAGAAGGAATGGCCATGACACAGAATCAAACGCCTTGGTGATGTCCAATTTGAGAAGAATACGTGGGAGCTTTTGTTGATGGAGGAATTTGGCCGTCTGCTGGACTAGCAAGAAATTGTCTTGGATGCACCTGCCCTTACTGAATGCACTTTGATTTGCAGAAACCATGGCATTCAACTCTTTGGACAGCCGGTTAGCCATAATCTTTGTGACTAATTTTGCAAAGCCATGAATCAAGCCGATGGGCCTAAAATCCTTCAATTGATCGGCAACCTCTTTCTTGGGAATGAGTGTAATGTAAGCAGAGTTGAGCATCCATAGGTTCTAAACATTACCACACTGTATAGAAATGAGAGTTGCCATGATGTCCACCTTTATAATTTGCCAACAACTCTTATAGAAGTGGCCGGTGAACCCATCTGGGCCTGGTGCCTTGTCGGGGGGCAGGGATTTAATTGTTGCCCAGACCTCTTCCTCGGTGAAGAATGCATCCAACTCTTGCAGATCATGTGCTGGTATACCCAGCTGCTCCAAAGCAATGGAGAAATCCCTGTGTTCAGCTGTGCCCAGCAGGTTATTGTAAAACTCAAAAGCTGCCTGCTCCTTATCTTCCTGACTGGTTAGAACAGTGTCTCCCACCACCAGTTTAGGAATAAAACTCTCTCTCTTCCGATGTCTTGCCTGTAGGTGGAAGAGGGCTGTGTTTGCATCACCATCTTTCAGCCAGCTGATGCGAGAGCAAGATCTAGCGATGGTGCGCAGCAAAGACGACAGAGCCAAGCCATGTTTTTTTTAGTAAACACCTCAGTCCATTTTCCTCCAAGGAGAGTGGTCGAAGGTCCTGGGCAATCTCTAGTTGGTGCACAATTTCTTTCGCCAGTAAAAGCTGAGTTTTCACATGCCCCACACGCTTTTGGCTCCAACTATGAAGGGCCCGAGTGAGAACTCTGAACTTCAATGAGAGAGTTTCTAGTGGACACTGAGTGGCCTATACAGATGTCCAAGAAGAGGCCACCACATCTGTGAACCCCTCAACCGATGGCCAGAAGACCTCAAAGTGAAATCTCATCTTGCCCAGCTTGAGATCATTTAATCCCAACAGCAAAGGGCAATGATCAAATCCTTCAGTTGCAACACTTTTTAGAATGCTATGTGGAAATAGGTCCTCCCAATCAGCCGAGCAGAACACTCGGTCGAGCTTGACCAAGGTGGGATTATCTTGTTCGTTCGACCAAGTAAATTTACGACCAATCAGAGGGATTTCCTTCAAAGTAGTATCATCAATACATCTTCTAAATCTGCCCATCATGGCTTTGTTGAGAATTTGATTGTTTTTGTCCTCTTCCTGATAAATGAGGTTAAAGTCACCAAGGGCTGTCCATGGACCAGCACATTGAGCTCTGATCTCGCGCAGTTCCTGCAGGAAGGAGAGCTTGTCTTCCCTGGATTGAGGGCCTTACACGCAGGTCAAACACCACAGGGTGCCATCTGCTGCGGAGAGGTGCACCGAAACAGAGAAAGAGTCGACCCGGGTAGCCACTGCTGCCCCAAGTCTGTCCTTCCAGCATACAAGAATCCCTCCGCTTGCTCCCAACGACGGAAGGTAAATATGATGTGTGAAAGAAGAACCCAGCATAGATAGTATTAGTCGCTCGGAAATCACCTCCATTTTTGTCTCTGAAGACAGACCATGTCAGCCCTTGTAGTCTCCACCAGAATTCTAACTGAGTCTTGCCTCGAGGTCGAGTTTAACCCCCGGACATTCCAGACAATAATATTTTTTGGATCGATAAGTTGATGAGGAACAGCGACCAAGAACTTACAAACTCAAAAAAGGCCAAATCAGAGGGCGGGTAGCTCCTCGGCCAAAACAGACGGTACGTCCTCTAGCGCCCAACCGAAGAGACCTGTGAGCACTCGGATATGGGCAGCCGAGAGGGTCTGGTTGAACACTTTTGCGTAGTCATCAAGTGCCTTTTGGCTAATTTCCTCTCTGTCTCAAATGATTCCCAGCTTGCGCATGACGGTCTGCTTCTGCTGATTGGCCGGTTGAGGTGGTGGTTCAACACCCACCCCGGCGAGTCTTCTGCTTCGGCGAGGGGCTGACCTTGGAGGGATCGTCTTCTTTTTTCTTCTTCCCTTGTGGATCGGAGTTGCGACAATCACCACAGAGGTTGCCTTGGTGATGTGAGAGATGAACTCCTGGGGCGCATTCTGGCAACTTTGCGTCAAAGTACCCGTCCTCCCCTCCTCCCCTTCTTCCACCCGGGCTACTTGGCGTCGAGAGTAAACGTACGCCAAGGAGTCCACCCTGCGTCCCAGGCTTTGCTGTCCAGCCCCTACAGGGCGGCGAGCCGGCCTTCATGTCGTCGGAGTTCTGGGGTCCGGTGAAGAAGATAGCCGGCGAGCCGACATCCTTGTCTCCGGGGCTCGGTGGGGCATCCCAGCCGGGGGGCGGGAAGGAGAGATCAGCCGCGCAGGATGGATTGGTGCAGCCTGCTCCTCCTGAGCCTGTCCTTGAATTACTTTAGAGAGTTCAGAAGAGGCAGGCTGGGGTGTAGGCGTCGCCGGTCCAGCAGTTGGGTCGAGTCCGTCAGTTGGGCCACTCCAGGAGATGGGCCATCATCATGGTCCACTAGGGTCGGCCCACCAGCCGGGGTTGCTTTCGCTGCCTGGAACAAAGCGGGATCGGGGCCCGTCTCGAGTTCCTCGGCGTATCGCCTGTTTGCAGAGGGAGGATCTGCGGCAATTACGTCCGCCTCCTCGGGTGCTGCCGCTGCCACCGCGTCATCAGTGGTGGCGACTGGTTCCAATACGAGCGTGCTGCCTAGGGTGGCCCGTAGGGCAGCCACGGCCGCCTCGGAGCCAGCGCCATCAGCCTCGAGCACTTGCTCGTGCGCCTGGGAGCCAGCGCTGCCCCTGTCGTTCGCCACGTGGTGCCCCACCACAGGTGCCGAGCCAAGGCATGCATGCACCGAGACTCGAGGCACACTGCTGCTCCAGCGAGCTCCCGACGGCGGGGAAG
>JAZFNS010058067.1:28345-41601 GCA_037127165.1 Alloteropsis angusta | reverse complement strand
TCCAATGGTAAGCAGTTTAAGGAACCCATCAGATTCAGAGGATTGACAGGTGAGCAGCAACAAAGCAAACGTCCAGATCTTCAGAGGCATTCAACCAACACCTCAGAGCTGCATGTTCGTTTTCAAGGAAGAGTTTGCTCTGGTCATCCATAGAGCAAAAGCAAGATATCCCCCCCTCATTTCGGAGTGGCTAGACAACCTTGCGTAATTCAGATGATTTTTTTTTTGTTCCGTTCTTTGTATCTTGATCTTATTTGTACTTCTGTACTCCTCTTAACATCAATATATAATCAGTACCCTCCTGTTGCTTAAAAGTCCAAAGTAAACGCTGTAACGTAAGCATTTTATACTTCCCCAAATCTCCAATGAACCAGTTCACGAGGGTCCTAGTTTAGTCGTGCCAGAATATAATCGTATTTGATCTGCCTGCAGCCTGTGAGAATAGTCATCGAGAACGGAAAAATCAGCATGTTAGCGATTTACAGACCCACGTTTCATCAAATGTCAAACGCGTGCTTATCGACAACATAAGAATAAGCGATTTACTGAACCACATTTGACCAAATGTCAAAGGCGTGCTTCTTCTTAGAATAGTCATCGACAACAGAAGAATAAGCAGTATATGTTAGCGATTTCCTGAATCACATTTTATGAAATGTCAAATGCGTGATTCTGCTATGACTGTTTGCTGCCTCGCCCACAGGTGACGTGACCTGCCTAGTACCTGTGGACGCGCCAAAGAGGCATTTCCTAGAACACCTTGTGCGCACCAGGGGAAGCAGGGGCGCATCGCTCTGGTGTACTGGACCTGGTGCTTCCGACGCTGTAAAGCTGGAGATGGCAGTGGATGAAGTTGTACCTGTCGGCTGTCGCAGTCGCTTGGAGCTGGAACGCGAGCTTCGTGGACGTGGCACATTGTCGAACACCTTTCAGTCGCCGTGTCAAGGGAGCTCGATGGTCGCATGGCGGCGGCTGCGCCATCAACTGGCGCCAGGATTATATTGGAAATTCGGAAGGATGGCATGGATAGGGCTGGCACAAAACTGGTTGACGGAGTAGCGGAAGCGAGGGTGCTCCCGGTCCCGGACGTCGAGCACGTGCGTTCCCGCGGGAGACTCGGCGGTGGCGACGCGGAATCCACACGACAACCATTTGTGATCTGAAACACCCATCCGGACAAAGACATCTGAAACCAGGACATCGCCGTAAATTCACCGAGAGACGAGATGATCCAATCCAATTGTGAGCAGCTCCACCGGCCTTTGCAGCATGGCAAACATTGCGTGAAGAGGCAGGAAGTATCTAATTGTTCAANTTTTTTTTTGCTCAAGTATCTAATTGTTCATGGGAACTTGCTTCCATGACACAGCAGGCAACAGATAACGACATTTGTTTCTCCATCTGAGCATCTCCATACCATACTAGTTTGGCCCTCATTTTAGGAGGGATGAAGTCCCTTTTTTACTACGGGTTCGACGGAGCNCTAATTTTGATATTCAACTCAAAAAACCGGATATGTGTGACCATCAAATCAAACTATGAAAAAAACAGAGAAATTGGTCGTTTAGCTGGTTTCAAATATAGTTTTGCCTATATATCTATATATTCCTGAAAAGTAATAAAAATATGGTTTAATCTCTAAAAGTTCATTAATAATTCATTTGGTACCGGCTTTATGTTTTTGTGATTTGAAAGAAGTTAGTTATTAACTTTAGAGGTTAAACTAGTTTTTTACTTTCTTTAGAAAATACATGTATGTGCAAAACACATTTAAAAACCATATGGAAGGCCAAATTCATCTAGTTTTTCATAGTTTTTTTTGAACGAACCAGCATGGGAGGCCTCTACCTATTTTTTATATAAAAAGAAAATATATACATGTTACAATGATGCAAGCCCAAAGAAGGAGACATATATCTATAGGAGACTACTCATCCGATCCAGGTTTGAAGTTTACTCTTAAACACCGATTTTGCTCTAAGCATAACCAGCTTCAACTCATTAACAAAAAATGTCCACCTTCGATTGAAAGAAATGACATTCCCATAAAAATGATGGCATTTATGTGCTTCTAATGAGCCCAAGCAGAGTTGATGACTATCTCACGAAATATGCATGAACCAAAAGCCTGACGTTCCTGCAAGATCATTTCATAAGGACTGAATACTAGTATCCCAGTGAATGCCGAAGAACAACCAGCAAGCTTCACTAAATGGGCAATCAAACAACAGGTGGGTGAGGGTCTCCTCCACTCTTTCAATACACACTACACAATCATAGCTATCCAAATGCATATGTTTTTGCCGGAGAATGTTTCTGGTATTCAGTCGATCTTTGACAAGCAACCAGAAGAAGAACTTGTGGTAATTGAGGACATTTGATTTTCATAGCCATTTAAACAATGCCAAAGCAGGCAAAGAACCAGCCAAATGCTTATAGGCCTTCCTACCGGTGAACTCCGATGACCCCCAGATGTAAGACCATTGATCCACAACAGAGGCATCACGTTGGATATCTAACAAAAGAGCTTGTAATTCAACCAGTTGTTCAAATGTTGTTTTAGACAGGGGTTTCCAGAAAATATCACTCATGGCCGAGCTAAGAAATTAATGTGCTAAAATGTTATCATTCCTACAGAAGCTATGGAGTTGAGGAAACCTCGACTGCAAAATACCAATGCTCAGTAAATCCTTCCAAAAGATCACTGATTTCCCATTTTGGATGGAGCACGCAGCCAACATCATATAGTTATCAGACACGGACATGATATCTCTCCACCAGAATGATCCAACTCCAACATTGGCATGAGGTGGTAGACCTATCTTGTATAAGAACCTCCAGGTGAGATGGACCCAAGGTATTTTCTCAAGTTCAATGGCCAAAATTGTACTCCGACGATAATTCAATTATCAAAATGAATTCCTTTATTTTAGGAACAGACTTAATGGTTTGTGAAAAAAGCACAATCTCGGATCCATTCTTAGACTTGGAGAATCAATCCATGAATGATGTAGTGGAACGTTTCTTTGAGATGAACTATGAAGCTTAGAGATAGAAAAAATAACTTTTCATTATTTATTTCTGCCCCAAATCACTTCTTTATAGAGTTTATCTTAGAGAATCAGCTTCAGCCACGAAATCACTTCCCTTTGTAGGATCATTTGACATGTTCACCTCCACTATTCTTTATTTCCTTTCAGTTTTGCTGCCCAAGTGCCAGATGGCAACAAGAAGAAAAAAAGAGATGAAGAAAATAATTACCAAATTATAAAAGCACATGCCAAACCTCGCAACCTTTCATCGAAATACATGTTTATGACATGCGACTACCTTGGCACACAAATTCAAGTTTTTTGGGCACGTTTACTTGGTTGGTACAAGTGTCATGACAGCTTTTTCTAGCGACTCAAGGAAATAATATTATTAATTGTTATGGGTCCATAAGGTGAAATGAAAAGCTGATGGAAGCATTGATTGTTACAAAGCGAGGTTAGTAGCAAAGGGGTTGAAGCAAAGGTATGGATCAGACTATGAAAACACATTTAGTCCAGTTGTTAAAATAGCAACTATACATCCTGTTCTTTCTATTGTTGTGCCAAGAGGGTGGTGCTTAAGGCAACTAGATGTTCAGAATGCATTTCTCTTTGGTCTTGAAGAGGAGGTTTATATGCGACAACTACCGGGATTTGAAGATGCTGGAAAGCCACATCATGTTTGCAAGTAGCATAAAGCAATTTATGCACTAAAACAGGCTCCTAGGGAGTGGTATTCTCGGCTGAGTTCTGAGCTTATTATCTTGGGCTTCAATCTTCCAAATGAGATGCTTCCCTGTTCATATATTCGAAAGGAGGAGGCACCATATTTATGTTGATATATGTTCATGACACCATTGTGACCAGCTCTTCTATAGAAGCGGTCACTACTTTGCTTGTAGATCTTTGAGCTGATTTTGCCCTAAGGATTCAGAAATCTTAGCTATTTCTTGGGAATTGAAGTGAGCCGGATGCAGGGAGGCATAGTATTGGGGTAAGGAAAATATGCATACGATATTCTAAAGAAAGTCGGTATGGAAAATTACAAGACATCACCAACACCTCTAGCAACAATTTCAATATAGAATGGTGAGCCCTTGTCGACAGAAGATGCACCATATTACATAAGTGTTGGGGCATTGCAATATTTGACTCTTACACGACCAGATTGATTTAGCCTTTGCTGTTAACAAGGTATGCGCAATTCCTTCATGAACCAACTACTTCAAATTGGAGTTCGGTCAAAAGAATTTTGAGGTATGTCAAAGGAACTCTTGGTGTTGGTTTAAGAATACGGGGATCTAATTCAACATTAGTAAGTGCTTACTCTGATGATGATTGGGCTGGAAATACTGATGATAGAAGATCAACTGGTGGAGTTGCTATTTTCCTTGGTCCAAATTTGATCTCATGGAGTGCTAGGAAACAACCCAAGGTGTCAAGATCAAGTACTGAAGCATAGTACAAGTCTCTAGCCAATGCAACAGGTGAGGTAATTTGGTTATAGTCATTGTTAAAGGAGTTAGGAGTACATATTGAGCAACTATCATGTCTATGGTGTGATAATCTTGGTGCCACATACTTTCAGCCAACCCATTTATTCATTTCTTTAGAAAAAGGGATTACACTCCGGCCTTTGCAGTGACGCACACAGCCTTCCGGCCTCTATATGACTGCACACAACTTTACTTATTACAAAAATCTAAGAAAATATCTTAAAAAACTTTAGCACATGAATATTAGTACTAAAGGTTGCCTAGTCCAAAATCTATTGATGTCACTCACTTGTAGCCACCATGAACACCGATCACCTATCTCCGGTCATCGTTGAGTAGGGAATGAGACATACAACATCTTGTCGTCGCTCCTCGGCAGTCTTCTCCAACTTATCGACAACCAAGAATCTGGTCACCTCCGCTTTGATTTGCCAAGCAAGAGAAAATCCGGCCAACACCGGCCGCCATCTCATAGACCATGCATCGACTGCTATCTATGCATCGAAATGACCTCGAAAAAAATCTGTTGGACGTAGTGACCAATATTCTTTTGAAGGCAGCCATCGCCGAAGGAAGCCTCCTTGCCGGAATTGCCTGATATTGCCTTCAAGAAGGTTGACGCTGAAGAAATTGTCGATGCCACCACAAAATGGGTTGGGTTTTCACCCGCCACATCCAACAGGGAAGACCGCAACCATGTCGCCGGCCTCAGACATGAGCCATGGTTCGCACCAGAGATATTCGACGTCGCCTTCATGAAGGAAATAACGCCAATGGCGCCATCAACGCCGCCCCAATCAGGGATGGGGTTTTCATCCACATCCACACAGCCGCAGCCAACGATGCCACCAGGTCGAGCAACACCGCACCGATCGATGGCGCCGCTGCAGCCGAGCCAAGCGCGCCCCCGATGCATGCACCGCCGAAATCGGGCCCTGCCGCCGCCGCAAGAAGCAGTCGCCGCCGCAGATCCTCGAAATGCCAAAGCCAGATCCGGAGGCCGAGGGTGTGGATCCGGCCAGACCCTGGATGGATCCGGAGTTCCGGACGCGGACGGCCGCCGGCAACCGCCGCAGCCGCCGCAAGAAGCAGTCACCGCCGCAGATCCTTGGAACGCCAAGGTAGATCCGGAGGCCGAGGGTGAGGATCTGGCTAAACCCTAAACTGATCCAAAGTTCCGGACGTGGACGGCCGCCGGCAACTGTCGCTGCCATAGATGCCGCCACCATGGTCACCACCAAAAAGAGCATGAGGGGAGAGAAAAAAGAGGAGGAGGATGGTGTAGCCCTGCCGTCACCATCCTTGCGGACGCGCGGGCATCCGACGGCCGCTCGGGCGACAGCGAGAAAAGGAGGCGGCGTGCGGCGGCGCTGGTTCCTTGACTGGGCGCTTGGGGTTTTTTTCCGCGAGACTCTGGGAATAGATTTGGCCGGGCATTTTTTCTTGGAAGAGCAAGCACATTGAAATAGATTATAATTTTTTGAGAGGAGTTGCAAAAAAACCAACTTCAAATTCGGTTTATATTAACCAATGATCAAATAGCTGCTGGGATCATAAAGGCATGGGCAGTGTTCGGAAATTTGAAGAATTAAAAACAATCTTAATATCTATTTTTCAAACCAGGTTGAGATTGAGGCCAAGCTGTAAGATGCATTGATATTTCATGTAAACATGTTCATGATGATGCATGTAACGTGAGATGGTTCTGTTGTAGCGTTACATAATTGCATACGTAAAACTTGGTCTTCATCTGACTAGAGATAGAGTTGGAGATACATTCAAAGTTCTTTGTATGACAAGTTGTATTCAACAATGATGTATGTCTGTTGGCCTAGTGTCTATATATTAACATGAACCCATGACCGACTAAGATAGCGTCAACCAAATCTTTCACCGCGAGAATGTCAGTCATCTTCATAGCCATAGGCTCGGTGCATTTGACTGCAAAACTAATCATTGCGTGCTTGGTAAAATAATAATGTGCACATGTCCCTCTCTGACAATGGTAATAATAATAAGCAAAGTGATCAATAACAGTGGCCATGTGTTCTCTCACCTTGGGATTGGCACTTGATCTTGAGAGATGGTACAGTTTAAGGAAACCCCCACTGCACCCCATGGCATCAGATTCAGAGCATTTGCCAGGTGAGCAGCAACAAAGTAAACGCTAACGTACTCCTAAGCATTTTATACTTCTTCCCCAAATCTTCAACGAACCAGTTCACGAGGTTCCTAGTTGAATTCTGCCAGAATATACTTCAAATTGATCTGCCGGCCTGCGAGAATCGTCATCGAGACCANCCAGAAGAATAAAGCAGCATGTTAGCGATTTCCTCAACCACGTTTCACCGAATGTCAAACGCGTGATTCTACTGCGACTGCGTGCATCGTGCTGCCTCGCCCACAGTTGACTTGGCCTGCCTAGTGTGTACCTGTGGAAGCGACAAAAAGGGCATTTCCTGGAACACCTTGTGCGCATCTGGGGAGCTGCAGGAGGTGGTGTCCGAGATGAGCGAAGCAGGGCCGCGTCGCTCTGGCCCTCCAGTGGAGNTGGACCTAGTCCTTCTGACTCTTTAAAGCTGGAGACGACGGTAGTGGACGAAGTTGGAGCTGCCGCGCAGTTGCTCGGAGCTGAAACGCGAGCTTCGTGGCCGTGGCACATCGTCGAACACATTTCGGTCGCCGTGTCAAGGGCGCGGTCGATGATCGCATGGCGGCGGCTGCGCCTGCGCCATCAACTCGCGTCAAGCCGGCGTGATTGGAAATTCCAAAGGATGCCGTGGATTGGGCTGCCACAAAACTGGTCGACGGAGTATAGGAGCCGGCAGCGATGGTGTTCGCGGACGTCGAGACGCAGGTGCCGAGAACTTGGCGTAATCTGACCTGAGAAGAGATCGGGATCTGACCGAAACGAGATGATCCAGCATGCCATACATCGGGTTTCTTAAACACCCCTCGCGCTTCCCAGCGCTCAGCATTTCACGGGTACTTTGCTCGCACTAGTGGATCGAGAGGCGGTGGCACGTTATTTTCAAAGAAATAGTTAAAATAGTTTTATATTTAGTATATAGCAGATGTATAAACGATCAAGACATATTTTTTTTNAAAAAAACTAATAAACAGAAATTGGAGGTACTAACAAATTAGCATTACACCGATTGAAATTGAGTATAGTACATATGCCAAGCATGTGATTAAATGAAATCATATGATCTCACCAGACATGTATACATCACACATAACAAAATCTCACAATCGTGCAGTGTCAACGAATATAATATATTTTTCATCANATATCTCATCAGACATCATCTTAACTGCTCTTTTTTTCCCTAGGTAAACTACTGTACATGATTTTCCGACCACTCGCCAATTGCCATCATGTATCAATTGCTCCATGCTAATGTAAGACTTTGTTCAAGCAGTCAGCTTCTTTCAGTCTCAATGCCTTTGATTGGCTGCTCATCGTTCATAATAATTTGTATATCTCTCCAGGGAATTCTGTATCATTTCTCTTCTATCAAATTTGTCAAATTGTTGATACAAGAAAGAAAACAAAAGGTTTGAGAAAATTTAGTAAATTACCTAATTTGCTAGTCACGATGACATCTTAGATCAGAATATCTGATTCCAAGAAAATGAATTGCAACCATCACCTTAGTACAAAACAGTTTGCAAAAAAGATGACATATGTTCAAGAGTATGTTAAACCTCACGCCATAGGCATTTTCTCTATCAAAAACCATGTAAGGATTAGCCTCTATAAACTATACAGTGGTAATGGTTTGCATTCTAGGTCTTTTAGATTTGTTGCATTAACAGTTTAACATGCATGGCATATTTTGGTTTGAAAGTTGTTCAGCTATCACACCTTGAAGTTCAGATGTTGTTGTGAGTGCCGGAAATACTTCACCAAGATGATTTGTATTTAAAAGATAGTTTGAACTACAATGAATGAATTTTAATGGACTGACCGCATTTGAAAGATAGTTTTAACTACAATGTATGAATTTTACTGGTCATTTCATTTGCATTTTTCATTGTAGGTTTTTGTGGATCCTAGAACAGATACAGATGTAATAGTGGATAGTGAAAAGGCGCAACACATGTATCAGTTTCTCGGTGAACTTAAAAAAAAATTGAACTACTTTGACTGGCACCTAAAGCAATCACGACAACTTCATTTTTTTTTCTTCCTCGGACTACTCTTTCTTATTCTAAAATTGCAGAAATGTGGTCATGATTATACCATTTTTTATTTTTACCTCACAAATTCTATCTGCATGTACATTGCTTTGGCTCAGTTGCGATTTAGAAGTCTTATGGTTTTTACTTATATTTGAGCTTCATCATTTACTGTTTACCAGTGCCTCTGATCATCCATCATCACCTTTAGTGTTTCCCCTCAGTTTTCAAAGAGCTTTCATTTTATAGGAATTACAAACTCATTTCTTAATCCTGAAATCATGATAAAATCTCCTGATAATCTTTGTATCAATGAATTCAGACATTACTGATCAGCTATCTTATCAATTCTTGCATGTTTTATGTTCCTTTTTCTCCCTGTGCTGCTAAAGTCCAGAAACTGCAAAGCAATTGCGTATCTTGCTTTGGAAGGCATCCATTGTTTACTTGGGCTTTCTTGACTGCATCAGATATTCCGGTTATGTCAATCCTCTGTTGACGGCATTAACAAATCATCTAAAGTTTTTTNCTAAGTTGGACGAAAAGGTAGAATTTCTAGTTGGTTTCTAGACTAGACTCTCTGTTGATTATTATTTTTTACATTATTGCAGTGAGCTTTTGAATGAGGAACCTGATGGGCTTTTAAAGCTNCCTTACTCAAAGGCTTGCCGCCATCCCTCCATCCCTTCCTCCTTCTCTCCCTCTCCACTCCCTTTCCACCTTCATTCTCCCTCTCCCTCTCCATTCTCTCCCACAGATCTGGTTTATGCTCCTCCTCCTCCTCCTGACGACTGGTCCAGTGCTAGATGCTTGGGTGGCCATGGCCTGTAGCGCACCCCGGGGCAGTTGGTGTGGCCCGACCCAGCCGCCTAGGTGGCCGTGTGTGGCCTTGGGCGGCTAGCGCGGCATTGGGTAGGCCCCGACAGTTGGCGTGGCCACCTGCTGCCATGGTCGGCCGACGTGGCCCAACCCTGGCTGCTAGGGCAGCGGGCGCGCCCCCAGCGGCCTTGGGCGGTCGGCGCGGTCTGGTTAGCATGCACAACCAGATCTGAGGTTTGCGCAGCTGGGCCGACACGGCGCGGTTGGCCTGGCGCGGAGCGGTCACGACCATGGTGGCCAGTTGGTGCGGCACGCCCCGGACTGGCCCTTTTTTCGGCCAGGTCACCCATACTCCTCCCTGATTCCCCTCCCCTGCCTAAGTTCGCCCTCAGCTGATCTCGAGTCGATCATCTATCTCTCAAGGTCACTGGCGAGGATTCTCCTCGGAAGGTCCTACACCGATCTATTCGCTCCTAAGGTTGGTCCTCCTCTGCTTGTCGTTGCTAAGGGTGTCCCTCTCACCCCCCGGTCGCCGACGATGGATCTGCTCTTCCTAGGCCTGGATCTGCCTTTCGTGCTCGGGAAGGACCCCCTCCCTCCCCCCCTAAGTTGCTGGTGTGGACCGCTTCAGCGAGCCCTGTGTTGGATATCGCTCCCTTTGCCAGTTACTTCTGTGGATTGGTCAACAGTGGTCGTTGAGGCGTAGTGCCTAGTTGGGGTTTGGACGCTATGGGTGAAAAGCCTACACGACTTTTGTTGGTGTCGGCAATGGCTACAATCTTGCGTAGTTCTTCTTGTTGGGGACATTGTCACGGTCTCCCCCCCTTCCCCTGGTTCTGTTTGGTGAAAATCTGGTTCGTTCTTTGACAAACGAACGGTGATTGCGTAGTTTTTTTTTTGCGTTGTGCCCTTCTTGAAGGCATTGTCCTACATTTCCTTCTATGTCCTCTGACCTCTATGCATTTCTGTTGTCTCGGTCATCTTTTCCATCGCCGGTGTGGTTGTCTTCACTATGATTGTTGTATGGTTATTTGGTTGCTTCGATAGTCGCAAGTTCTTTGGTCGCCTCGATTTGCTAGGAGATGAGCTCTCTGAGGTCCCCGTCTGCTGTTGTGGTGTAGTTTTGTTGCCTCTGGCAGACTTTAGTCTTCTTCTTTGGTCTTCTCCAATAAAGACGTGTTGAGCCGTGATTCTCCTAGTTTGTTTTTAGTTTGTTGTAGCGGTTGTGGTTGTGTTGTTGGCTTTGTTGCTGGTGTTGTTGTGGTTCTTGTTGTCTGTGTGTTGTTGGTGTATGTAAATCTTCTTCTCTTAATAAAATATGTGCTAACCACGTTCTTTAAAAAAATGCTCCTCACTAAGTCTGATAGGCTTTTAAAGCATCCTACTCATGAGACACTATTATTAGATCTTGAATTTAGGACAACCTATGGAGCTGAACGAGAGCATTTTTACAATGAAAAGGTTCCTAACATTGTTATTATAGTGTAACTTTCTCTTNGACTATATGTTTACAAACATGCGCACCGAAGTATGTGGAATGAAAGTTTTGCTGCTAAACTTTTTTTCATGGTTCTATTCTTTTCATTAATTTTGGCTGTTTTCATTCCCCTTGATTGTTTCTATTTGGTCATGGATTTATGATACGACATGCAAAGCACACTGTATGTTCTAGTTGCATGAAAAANGGAAAGAAGTTCTTGCCATGACAGCACGCAACAAATAACAATATTTTAGGGAGGATGAACGATGAAGTCATTTTGACAATTGTCGGGGAGTATGATTTTTTACCATTGAACCAAAAAACCAGATATCTGTTTTAACATTGAACTATAAAAATCGGACAGATTGGCCCAAGCCGGTTTCAAATGTGGTTTTGACTGTATATGTTTTTTTTCTAATTAATAACAATAATATAGTTTAATCTCTAAAATTCATAATTGATTCATCTGGTACCGGTTTTGTGTTTTACAGATCTGAAATAAATTAGATATTGACTTTTAAGATTAAATTTGTTTTAATATCCTTGAAAAATACATATATGTGCAAAACCATATGCAAAACTATATAGAGGGCTAAATTTGTGTACTTTAAAGGTTCCATGGTAAGAGACATCAGGTTTTTTTGAATGATCTTAATGGAATATGAAAAACAACAAAGCTCCTAGAGAATAGATCAAGAAGGTTTCCACATAATGTTTGTTTGAATTATACTATGATGCTCGTAGCTAGAAAACCTAACTTGTCCTGATTTACTTCCGTCTGTAGTCACTTTCTTATAGAGTTTATTCTAGAGAATCTATTAGGCTTTTGATTGGACTAAATGTAACGTGATCTGTTTACCGAGGGCAACAGAACCCGTTACTTGTTGTTTGTTTTGATTCCTCCACGATCGATTGTTGCGGTACCCGATACAGGGCTGTTCAACTACGGCAATCTCCAAGCGTCATCAGATACCGTTTCGGGCTGCTCCGCTTGTCTCGACTTTCAACTCCACAGCTCCAGCTGCTTTGTGCTATTTNGCAATCCATTCTGAACTCTGGAGATTATTGCTGAACTCAAACAAACAATTCACGTTTTCAGCTCCACTGTTACAGATAGCACCGGCATCTGAATACATTACCACTGTTGTTGCCTGGCTTGAACCAAACAACACCATAATCACTTTCCTTCAAGATTCAGTTTCCATTATCCATCTGCCATTTTCCTTATTTTCTTTCAATTTTCGTTGCCTAAGTGCAGAATGGCAACCAGAAGAAAATAGAGAAGACATAAATGTGATGGATCCGTCCAATTTAAATTGGCTCAACGATGTCCATCACAATATGCATTTAAAATTGTATAAATCCAACAATATGTTGAATGTTCTCAGCAAAAACCATAGTCAGCTATGCTGCAACGTTATCTTATTCGTACCTTCCCAAATTGGGAGTTTAACCACATGCACCACAAAGTTTATACAAATAATTTGTAGAAACAGTTTGTTACAAACCATACAGTGTAATTGCGTACAAACCACAAGCTAGGTAAGAGTTTTGAACACAAATCAAGTTTAGATAAGGGTCTATTTGGATCAGAATCTCAGCCTGCTTAAACTTAAAAAAGTAAGGTTGTGATGCGCCAACGCTAAACGTTTGGCAAGCTTCTCCCCAAAGCGTTTCTCCAAAATGAACGTCATCTGCTTTCTTGTGATGCAGGGACGAGCTGCTTCTCTTGGATTTTTCCGCATGCTAGCACCACCGTAGTCTCCACGTGGCCTCAGCTCTGTCCCCAGCTCGTGCGTTGATGCACCTAATAGCTGCACTTCCATCCCATACATAGGCTATAGTTCCCTCCGCCATCCCGACCTCCTCCACCAGGGCTCCACGGCTCCCCAAGATCCTACTGCTACCCTCAACTAGCTCCATCCTCCACCTCCTCTGCTCGAACGTGGCATCCTATCGCAGCATGCTGCGAGATCACCACCGCCGACAACAAGCAGCTCCACCCCGAGGTCTCGCTGGCCTCATCCCACCACCTGCTGCCTCCTACTCGAGCTTAGTGGAGGGTGTGTCACGGCAAGGGAGGGGTGTTGTAGGGTAGATCTCTAGGGGTACCCACGAGTCGGATTGGCCAAAGCAAGCAGCAGTTGGCCCAGTCCGAGGACCACCCAGCCGGGTTGTCAGGCTGGGGAGCCCATCGATCAGTTGGCCCACCAGTCGGACAAGCCGGAAGGACTACGACGACGA
>JAZFNS010064388.1:0-21086 GCA_037127165.1 Alloteropsis angusta | reverse complement strand
TAAAAAATACTTTCATAAAAGTATAAATATATCAATTTTTAATAAATATTTTTGTTAAAATAAGAGNAGTTATGCTTTGTAGACCGTGTCGTTGTCCTAAACGACTTGTTTTATGAGTATGGAGGGAGTATAGAGGGGGTTGGAGGTGGTTGTTTGACGATATAGTGTGGATCTAAATACTCAGTTTCGAAACTAGTTATTCAATTTAAACATTTTAATAAAATTTTATAATCGTTAAACACATTTATATCATGTTTGGATCAGTTAGACTTTATACTTAAAAGAAGCTTATGGTTGATACAAACTGCCCCACTTATATACTTATTAAACGATTGGTGAAAGGGAAGTCGCTATGTATGATTACTTCAGGACTTGGATCTAATCATGGTGGGCAGAGTTTGACTCCCACAGCTATCGCTTCACCAACGGTTTCCTCTTTGCTAACATATAAGAAAGTAATCTACCAATGAGGGTGAGCAATAGTTCGCCAATATGTGAAAATTAGTACATTGGGAATGCTTCTTCAAATTTAACGGCGTAGTACATGGTAAATTTTTAGTAGGTGAACTCGAGACATGTGGAAAACTGTACAATGAAGCTATGAATTATTCGCTTTTACGGTCTGTACAGAAACAGTTCAGAGAATTATGCGCTAGGTACTTGGTACTTGACCTCAATGAAGACCTGCCGCTTGACAGTATGAAAAAGAGAGAAATTTCTGGACTACAACTGAAGTATGCATATCTGGAAGATTATAACAAGTACTTATAGTTACCTGGCATTGCACATCAATACCTTTGCTTCGGTATTCAACGTAAAGGCTCCTGGAGAACTGAGCAACATACCTGCTTCAAAATTCCAGTCCAAAATGTTTCGCACATGAGAAGAATAAAGACAGGGTTAAAAATACTTAACAATTTGGATGATCTCAATGCTTATTATAACTTTGAGCTTGTTCGGCTGATAGAATGAATAGTGCTCGGCTGGCAGAATAAATAATATTGTGTGAGATGAAATAGGCCGAAACCTGCCAGCCGAGACATATTCAACATGCCAGCCGAACAGGCTCTTTAAGTGCTATTTTGTGTTAGAACATACTATTTACTGTATTAGTAAAGTTCAATAAAACTTTTATCGTAAAACTAATTTATTTAATTAAAAAACTGAAAACACGAACTTTCATATTCTGTATAAGGTTATAATATGTGAACGTTAACAATCTGGCAAGAAAAACTTATTCAAGTAGTCGAGTATTTAAGACTAATAAATGTTTTTTCCTCCAATGGGCAAGCAGAGCAGAGCAGAAAGAACGTGACACGAGTGTAACTAACAAAATAAAAAAACAAAAAGACAACAGTAGATCGGATCGGAGCAATTTAGCACTAGTATATTGCCGTTTGGTGGCTGCATAGATCGTGTAGAGTGGGAAGGAGGGAATGGCCTCCGTTGACCCGGATCCGATGTTCACGACGGCGCCCCTCCCTCGCGCCGCCATCCCCGGCAGCACCGCCGCCGCCACTTCCGTGAGCGCCCACAGGTTCACCCGAATCATCCCCATCCAGGCCTCCACGTCGAACTCGTGCAGGTACACCGCGCATGGCTTGGCCACCCCGGCGTTGTTCACCAGCACCCCCACGTCCAGCCCCTCCACGGCCTCCCGGAGCCGCCGCATCACCTCGTCGCCTGCAGAATGCGTAGTGTGTATATATGTAGCTCACCATCGGCGTGAGCTTGCGGCCATGGCGTTCACGGAACTTGCAATATACTCACGCGAATCGCGTCGCGTCTGTAATCACCTTGAGGGGTGGAGACGAGGGAGAGGTCGAAGACGACGGTCTTGGTCAGCACGGCGTGCGCCTTGGCGATGGTGTCGGAGATGTCCCGGAGCTTGTCGGGGTCGCGGCCGACGAGGACGACGTTCAGGCCCCGGCGCGCGAGCTCCAGGGCCATGGATCGGCCGATGCCGGACGTCGGGCCGGTGACCGCGGCCCACGCGCCGTAGCGGCGGCGTAGGTCCGTCGGCCGGCGCAGGATGTTGGGGAAGCCGAGGCAGGCCAGGAGGCGGAGCGTGACAGCTCCAAGGTAGAGAGCGCCGAGGACGGCGAACGGGATAAGCCATGAAAACTGCAGCTGAGTGTGGCCGGCGTGAGTGGCCATCTCGTGTGTGCGCGTGTTCTCTTCTCTCCACCTTGATTGTGCGAGAGGTGTGTTTTGTACTGGTTTCTTGAAACTGCAGCCACCGGGTGATGTGCATGCATGGATTGGGAAATAGTCGGTGCAAATTATTTATTTGGTAGAACTGTGAAAACTTATGAAAATACTTATTAACGAGTTTTCTAGAATTCTGAACTTCGTGTACGTGTGGAGAACATGATAAAAACCATACACAAAATTTGAGATTTAAATTCATTTTATATTAAAAGATATAAAAATAACAGACCAAGGTAGAAGAGTAAAAAAATACTGCGCACTCATTGTTTGGTCCTTTTCTTCTTTTTCCTCTATAATTCGTTATTTTGTATGTGTAAACTATCTATTTGCTCAGTAATCGTCGGCCAACTCCGACGACGCCTGTAGACAATTCGGTGAATATTTTCATGATGATATGTGTACTACCAGTAACGGTAAAGAATACCACATTTTCCTCGATATCTGGAGTTAAGGTAATCACTTTCAGAGCAAGTATAATAAGAGGCGGTAAGTGGGCTGAATGGTGAGGTGGAGGAGAGAGAAGGAAAACGGGCTATAAGTTTACAGTCCGCTCAGGCACAAGAACAAAAAAAATCTATAAGAGTGACAGCTGGGCCATTCATTAATGGTAAAGACTTAACCACTATATAAATAAACTAAGAGATGGGCTGTAAGGATTTGTACAGCCAACAGCACGTTGTATTGTTAGCCTTGCTCTCACGCGAAACTTGGCAAGGATATATTTAAATGGGACAAAGTTTTCCAGTCCTTTTCTGTTTCAGCATGTTTCTCCTGTACTTGTACTTGATGTTTTTCTAATTAATTAATTAGTAGGGGCTCCCTCTCTTGTTTCTTCAAAAAAAAAGTTAAAACCTCCGATGACTTTTTTAAAATCTACTCCCTCTGTCCTATAAAGAATGATATTATGTGATTTAAAATCTATCGCACAAATATTGATGTTTTAGGCTGCAGACTACATCAACTACCGTATGCAGCACTAAATCGGATCAGCAAACGGTACGAATATTCTATCTCCACCACAACTTACTCTTTTAGTTACGTCTTTTCTATTCAATCTTATGTTGTCTAAAAAATCCTAAAACATTATTATTTTTAGGATGGGGTACTATCTAAATCATTATTTAATGAGTCACTTAAGTAAAAAAATATTTTTATATCTTTAAACTCTCTAAAAGCTTTTCGATATGTTGTGCGAAGTTTAGAGAGTCATCCTTGCTCTCCACCTTTACCTAGCGAGAAATCCGGAATACACTGTTGGTGAATGTTTTTCACCAAAATCTATATTCGGGTAAGTTATAAAAGATATAAAGAGTTTCTTGGAAATGTTTCCATTAACACTTTTCCTTAGTTAAATCCAAACATCCGCTAAAACATATTCAGAGAATAAAAAACTAGCTATACAGAGCCTTTGTGGATACAAGTCGCAGTCAGAATGGGTCGTGTCCCATACGTATTGATTTGTGGATACAAGTCGCACTCAGAATAATTGGTCGCCTCATGATTAACATACAAGTCGCACTCAGAGTATGTATTAGACCATTTTCAATGGTGTTAATTTTATGGAGAGTTTAATGGGCAATAAATTCAATAACACATCGGCATTTTTATGATTCAATTTGGCAAGAAGAGAGAATGTGAGAGTTTCGTGAAATGATAGAGAAGAGTTTCATTTCTCTGACACTCATTTAACATAGTTAACTAGTTTGCAGCCTTAATAACTGTACAAAGAAACTATGTATTGAGACTGGCCTCACATAACTTTGCATTTGACTAAACATAAACGTGGTAAGAAATATTCTTATTCGATTGACAAGTTGATACAACTACCGATACATATGAACACGCGTATCCCAAATGTGGATTTGAAATTTTGAATATATCCGCATTCATTCTCTCATATATCCAAATATGTATAGATACCTTTTGGGGAAAAAAAGATAAATGAGTAAGATATAGCTAAAATACGTTCTGGTATATGTCCCCCCTGATTATTTGAGCCTTACTATTATTTTATATTTTAGAATTGCGCAATAGACACCTTGGGGATTTCATTGACCATCCATTCCAAAATCATCCATTGTCATTATTGTAACAGAAAGTGTATATGCACCTTTTTATGCACATGACTGTCCACCTCGATCTCCGTCGTCTCACTTGGAAGCATGCTGCTAGCCGTAGTCGTCAAAACATTTATAATGTAACAGCAACGACAACTTGATATATAGTACTGCACTATACTAATGTCTTCCCAAAATTAAAAAAAATAGTTATGACTCCCTATCAGGAACGTACAGCTCTCCTTCGATATACGCTAAAAATTTTAAACTAAAGTTATCTCTTCTTATGATTCTTACACCAAAAGAGGACATCCCATTGGGCCACGTCGTACAGCCATTCTTGGCCGTTGGATCGGCCACGGACAGTTGGATCGGACGTTTTCTAGATATTTTTCAAAAAGACCCTTGAAGTTTTCAAGAATCAGCTCGCTGTCTGGTCTCCTCTCACAGGTTGTTTTGCGAAGAAACCCACAACTCTACTGAAATTAACCCGTAGTCCAATATCTATGGGCCATGCAAATTTGCAAAAAAACTTGAGTTTTCTTCAAATCAACCCGCCGTTCTCATCCTCTCTCAAGATTTATTTTGGGAAAATCCTCGAATTTTAGTTAAAATAGAGAACATCTTATTCACTTTGTTACTTCTACACGAGCAACATTATATCTATAATTTGACCACCAAAACGCGCTCAAATCAAACGGTGTTAAATGCAAAATTTGCTCAAAATTTCAAAAGTCCACAACTTTATTAGAGAGCACATTTTTAAATTTAAAACACTTTTGCAATTTATTTGCACAAATAATTACATGTGATCCGTTGTACCAATAATTCACGCACCAAAACATATTCAAATTCAAAAGTGTCCAATACAAAAAATTTACTCAAAACTTCAAAATCTACATGTTTCCTATAAAACAAAATATTAAATGCAAAGTGTTTCATAATTTGTTTACATAAATGTCTTCAAATTAAAAAGTGTTGAATATAAAACTTGCTCAAAATTACAAAAGCAACAAGTTTATTCTTTTGTTGTTTACCCTTCATCCTAACATCCGATCACTGAAACGCCTTCACGTTAAAAACTTTTAAGCATAAAAGTTGATCTAAATTTTTAAATTAAAAAGTACTGAATATAAAAGTTGCTCAAAATTATAAAAGCAACAAGTTTGATATTCAGATTAAAAAATTCAACATAAAAATTGCTCAAAGTTTGAAAACTACAACTTTCATAGGTAGCAAATTTAAAATGCAAAGCTCCTTTCTAATTTCCTTGCACAAATTTTGACATTTCAAAAAGTTACTCGGCGTTCCAAATACAAAACATTTCCACAGAGCGAACTTTTAATTTTAAGGTGATGTTGCAAAATTATTTATAACAACAATTGTTTGCTCACATATAAAAAACCGTTGTGTCATAGTCACATCCATTGGCCACCCGCTGCAACCCCACGAGCTTTTCTAGTAGGTACTAAATCCGCAGCACCCTGATCCGATTATAAGCATTAAATTTATTTGCCGGGTAATATATACGATTGTATAGTGGCACGAGATGACTTGTACAACTCAACAACGCGACGTTTTAGTTTCAATTTATTTTTAATGTCAATCAAACCCTGTTGGCTGAGTTTGTATAGATATTTTTTTAACCGGCGAACACCCAATTTCCATTCATAGAACGAAAATACCACAAGTTTAAGTAGCAGACATACAACGGGAATGAAACAGTGAGTTTAGGTAGCCTGACAACATGCAGGCTCTAGCCAAACTAGGACAGCGACACAACGCTCAAAGACGATAAACAAAAGACTACTGATTCCAACAGGTCGAATGGCCCACACAAAGCAACAGCAAGACCAAACAACAGATTGAACTCTCCAGACTGCATCACCTCACTCTCTAATGTCTTCTTCCTCTTCCTCGTCCTCCATGGGCATCAGTCTTGGAGTAGGTCTCTGCTGAGTAGACATTACCTGGCATGCTAGAGTTAGCAATGCCTAAATTCCCTCCTTCAACTGGTATATGACCCCCTCCTTACATAGCCTTGTCCAAAAGAACATTAGAGCACATGCCTGACACATAATTTTTGCCGGGTGTTTGATATTTATTTTATCAAAGCATGCTCTATTTCTTAGCTTTTCAAATTGATCAAGCAATACTGCAAAACCGAGTACATGAGCATTCTTTCCTGCAGGGAGCCAATGGGATATCCATATCAAGTACTGTCTCAGGTTAGTTGGGATATTCTAGGCTCCAATTGATATTGCTACAATTCCCTCAAATCACTCTAGCAACTAGGCATTGAAAACAAGTGATCAATAGTTTCAAGGGCATCACAAAAAACGATAGGATGGATCCCCAATCCATCTTCTTTTAATCATTTTGTCTTTTGTCAAAATGGCATTATTTTCTAGGAGCCAAAGGAAGATTTTGATCTTACAGGGAATCTTGGCCTTCCAAATTTTGGAATAGAATTGGCATTCCTCATTCACAGTTAGGTGCTCATATGCAGATTTCACATTAAAATTATTGTTCTTGCTCCACTTCCATACGATCCTGTTTATTTTATTCAGATTGGATTCTTTTAAAGCTTTTTTCTTGAATTATCCCCCATGCATCATTGATATAGTTAGGAAGCCATCTTCTAAATTTCAGAGAGCCCCTCTCTTGTCTAGATTGTAGAACATATATTTTTCTCGCCCCACAATTCAAAGAGGACTAGGTTAATCATACAGGGTGCCTGACCATCCAACCAAGGGTCAGCCCAGAAAGTTGTTTTGTCTCCACTAAAAGTTTCTATAGATATTGATTCGTGTTTTCCTATAGTATATCCATTTGGTTGATCTGTGTTTGCTTATATATATAGATGTGTGATTTCCGATAGATATAGATATGGCCCACAATCTATACCAAAGCAAAGGTCATGTAAAGCACCGCAACGTATGCTAAAAAAGTTGCTCATTATGTGAAATATAATGTGTTTATACTTCACAAGGTATTGGACTCATATATATGTGTTTATAGTTCAACCAAAAACTCAAAATTCAAATGAACTTGTATAACACTATGAAATAATTCATTAGCCTTTTTGGATTGCAATTTAAAATTCATAATGCATAAAATATATAAGGTATATTAGTGCAAAGTATCTATTTTACAATGGTCATGATCTTGCCCCATGAAAATTTCTTTTGTATCTTCAAATTGCTGGTCAAATCTTGCTGACTTCAACACTTGTTCATTATGTCCAACTTTGGGTCGTTCTTGCTGATTCACTAAATTAGGATGCTTATTAAACTTAAATGGAAGTACTTTCAAAAAATTATGAAAACTAACTAACATCCTTTACATGGGATGAAATAAATTATAAAGTTATTTATCATCATAAGTTATATATCGAATTGTGAAGCTCTCCTCAAATTTTCCAAATTTTGTATTCTATAGAATTCTCTATGTCACTTATGAGGAAAATAGTTTTATAAATTTCTACATCCAATGTGAATAAAATTTTAAATATTTTCATAATTTTGAAAGTTTTTTGGTGCTAAAAAATTCATAAAATTTTCAAAAGTAGGCTAATTTAATGAATTTTAATACCATAGTGTTATTTGTTTTGTTTAGTCAAAATCGGCTCATCACTATTTATTCTATCATTATAACAAGTTTCATTTTTTGGAGGTGATTTGAGGTTTATTAAGCCAGTTCTAACTGAGTCCTCACTCTCTCCCTTCTTTGATTCTCCACCGCCATAGCTCCCTTACTCCATCCACTTGTCTGAGTCCTCACTCTCTACAGCCGAGCCGTTGTTATAGTGGATCTGCAAGTTCTCTCGCCACCCAAACTTTCGTGGCCACCGTCCCGTGGGCAACCCGCCTCGGCCATTCTAATCCTCAACTAACCTCAGCAATGGGCTCATGGTGAGCTGGTGGTGCTCGTCAGCCTCTCCACAGCCACTATCTATGCCTATGCCAACAGGGACGGTCACCATCGAGCTGCACAACTCAGTCTGTATCGAGCTAGAAGAAGCTGTAGGTGGTTATGGGAACGAGATTAGGAGTAAATCAAATAAAAAGATAGAAATGTGAAACTTATTTTGCCATTCCATCGGTAGGGATGATAAGAACAAGTGGTTTCTTTTGAAAAAGGTATTTCGAGGTGTTTGTGTTACTTTTGGATGAATTTTCCTCAAAAGGGAACTCCAAAGTTTCAATTTATTCATCCTCTAGTGTTCCTGGTTTGGGTGAGAGGGTTCTAGTAACAAATCTGGTATGAAACGAAGAACGAGTTCTAATTTGACCGTAGAAGCTTCGTTGTGTTAGAGCATAGGGCAAGCCCTTGCTAAAGCCTAAGTGCTGAAAGCAACACACGGTCGGGTTCTAGACATGTCTGGGCCGGTATGAGTTAGAATTGAAAAGCTGGCCCCAGTGGCACCTATGATTTCCTTCTCTCACCGATGAAAGTTGAGTTTCAATTCGCAAGTAAGTAATAGAGATATAGGAAAAAGTAGGACAAAGTCTATCTCTAAACTTATCCAAATTCCTTTTACTTTTCTCACGGTATGGGTCTACCATTGTCTTTCTCCCTATAAAAGAGGAGGCCAAACAATTTCCACCAAAATGTTGCTTGTGTTATATGCTTGAGATGTCAAGCACAAACATTGTCACTCGAACTTTCGTAGATGGATTTTATAGAGAAATCAAGAGAAGGGCTCTTCCCGAACCATAACACTGATGCCAGGATGGAGTTCTTAACCATAAGCTATGAAAAGCTTGAAGAAGGCGGTGGCTCTATGAACTCGTCTTATGGAGTAAGATTTTTGAAAATTATGTATGCTCCTTGGTAACCAAAATAATAAATAAAGAGAAAGGATAAAATAAATGGATACATAGGTGAACTAGGTCTGAAGACATCTACAACAATCGTTCCCTGGCAACGGTGCCAGAAATGCTTGTTGATATTTCTTATATTGCGAATGAATCCGCAAGCGCATGGGTGTACCATTGTAATATTTCACCAACGAGTATCTGGGTATTGTATTTTCTCAGGGAACGAATGTGCAAAGGTCAACTCACTAGTCACCCCAAGAACGCAAAAGGTTATCTAGCCTAGGTGGAGGGGTTGTCTGTGGATAGAGAAGTAGGATAAGCTACCCTTTGCTACTAAGAGCTTGCTTCGGGCACCGGTCTACTCCTGTTCTTCCAAGAGTCTCTGGCCTATTGGTCTATGCTGAACCCAGACAGGGAGAAGTACAAAGGATGAACAGGGCTGTCACTATGTGCCGCCTACCTCGCAATACTACGGGGGACAAGGCAAAACAAGGTGATCAATAGCTTAGACACCACGTCTACGCTATTGATCAATACTCCAGCTTTTGATCAAAGCAAGAGCATTCTCTACGAGAACGAACATTGAACCGCAAGCAATTAATAACCAACCCTGAGAACACACCACTATAGAAGAACACAGATACTTACAACAACAAGATCATACCCAAAGAGGCACAAGCCGGAGTAGAGAGACAACAACCCAGCATTACTCTGGACTACATCCTCATCCGCTCCCTACAACTATGCCACTGAAGTGGCTCTAGGCCTTGTGGTAGCTCCTCCCTCTCTTGCCTCTTGTTGTGTTGTGTGGAATGGAATGGAATGAATGAATGAATGAATGAATGAATGAATGAATGAGAGGGAGAGGGGTCCTAGTTATAGTGGAGGAGGAGGCCATCGGATCTAATCCTTCCTTTTACTCTTCTCCTCCTCCTTCTCAAGTTTTTGTCCACATTCATCAGCAGAATCGGGAGTTCTGGGCCTCCAAGGATGGAAACACGTGTTGGCACCAAAGAGGAGAGCGCGGGAGGCCTTCCCGCCAATGTTGGGCGCGGGCACTTTCACGGTTCGGTCGAACCATGGTTCGGCCGACCACAGGGAGAGCTGCCTCACGACCGCCTTCCTCTGGTCGTCTGGTAAGTGGGTCTCGTGTATATTTCTTGGCAGATTCCCTATGGTTTTGGCTAGTTTGACTGTTTTGTGGACCCTTTCACCTTAGTACTCGTACAAAATGTTTTCCTTTTGTACTTTTGTCTTCATTCGAGCAGATTTCTCCCCTTATGTAGACGCGATCACTTATAACAGTGATTTGACAAAACTTGTGGAACTAGTTAGAGTTGGATGACTATCTCTAGTTTGGTGATCATTGTTGCATTGATTATTGGTTTAGTTGATGGTGGGATTTGGCGTTTAAGTACCGTTAGTAGTGAACTTTTCGTGACTGGAGGAGCCCCAAGAAGCAAAGACTTGTACGCGGAGTGGAACCCGCCGTTCTGGAGCTAGAGAAGGCGTTATCTTACTAAGAACTTAATTCTTGATGAATCAAGATGGAGCTATACTCTTAGTGAGTGCTCCAACGTGGACTAGGGGGAGCGTCAACTCCTCGACACCACGGGAAAAAATCTGATTGTCTTTGTGCCTTCCCTTTACTTTTCCTCATTTAATTGAGGCATTTCCTTTCTTAATGTGTTTCTAGCATTCCACATCTTATTGGTTTGGGCAACACCAGTTTGTAGGTTAAGGTTCGTTTTACTAGAATTTGAGAAAGTCTCAATTCATCCTCTCTTAGGTCAACGATCCGTACACGTATTTATGGGTGTCGTCAGAGAAGAATTTATTTCTTTAAAACTCCTCAGCACAGTTCGGGAAATAGATGTCGTTATGGACAAGATTTTAGTCAAACATTGGGAATCTAAATCACAAATAACTTTGAAATCATTGAGTTTGGAAATGTGAAAACCATATGAATAGATTTGTCTTGAAAAGTATTTTTATAAAGGTATACATATATTATTTTTAATAAATATTTTTATAAAAATAAGAGGTCAAAGTTATGTTTTGGAGACCGTGTCAATGTCCAAATGACATCTAAATCCTATACGGAGGGAGTATGTTGTAATGAGCTCTTAACCTTAATTTGGATTTTATAAGGCCAGTCTTAATGGGGGTTTCATGGAGAGTTTCATGCCATAAATTCTGCTGATGTGGCAAGTAGAGAGAAGGAGTGAGTTTTATGGGATGATGGGATGTGAGAGGAGTTTCATCACCATGAAACTCAATCTACATGGTTACCTAGTTTTAAAGTCTAGGTAACTGTGCGATGAAACTTGCATTGAGACTGGCCTAAGGAGCCATTACAATCAGAGATTATGACAAAGGTCCGACACTTAGGGCACATACAAAGGTGAGACAGCATCTATCTTTTTACGTACACATCAGAAAAACAGTCTACATGGCACTCATTAACTGAAGAGAGAGACTCGTGCCGTCGCCTTGTTCGTCGACGACGCGGGCGAGTGCTCCAAGGCTAGTCGACGGGTTCTGCCTCACGTTGTACGAGCAGGGTCGTCCCCTCGAAGGTGCGCGCAGATCCGCTGCGACTTCTTCCTTGACGCGTGATTTTCTCCTTGACGGCGAAGCAGCGAGCGCAGGTCGCAGAGGGAAGCCGGTCACCATCGTGTCCCTCCCGTCCCCGGTCACCATGCGCATGCTCCCCTCGCGGCGCCTCCGTTCCAGCTCTGGCCCTCCGCATCCACATTCCTCCGCGTCCTCCCAGTCCTCCTCACGGGCTCGCGCTAGCCGCGGCGCTCCCGACCCACGCCGTCCTCGCTGACCTCCCCGATGTGCTGCCCAACCTCTGCCGGCGACAAGAACACCCCGCGCCGGCAGCCCCTGTTCGATGGCCCCTCCTGTCCCCAATTCCCCACGCCGCGGAGCCTAGGCGAGCCACAGAAAGAAGGCTGCTTCCAACCACGAACCACGAGATCCACCACAGTACCTTGTGCCCTCTACGACATCTCAGGTGATTAAGTCCTCTCAAGTGCGAGAGTATTTTTATAGATTTGAACATATCGTATTATTACTAGATTTCAGTATGAAGAAGCATAAGAATCTGAACATCGCTTGCAGAAATTGAAGTATAGTATGAAATTTCACTCCTGTACTGTATGACTCCTGTACCCAGCAACTAGAAAAATTAAAGAAATTCTAGAAGTAGACAAATTTTTATGTCTGACGAAAGATATAGTCAGTTGCTGAACTCGTCTCTGCACAAATAGGAGCACTAGTACTGAACCTTTGAATCAAACATCAGTCTATCATTTGTTAGATTTATACAATTGAATTATGTCAATAAGTAGTGACAAGTAAGAAATAGATTTGGACTGATCAAATTTGCTTCTTCTTTTTATGAAATATGTGAACAGAGCTCTGTATGCTATCTGTTTTGGACTGATCAAACTACTGACCACTGAGCATCTGTTGTCCTTGTCAGAAATAGTTTTGGAATGAGTAGTCGTATTAACCTTCTACATAACAGAAATGTTGCCAAGCCATTCAGGGTTCAGTTCCTTCTCAGTTAAGGACTGCTACATTTTTGGCTATGATGCTTCTCTTCCCATTGTTCCCAGTTTTGCTATCTATTACATTTAAGTTATTTTACTGTGGCCATCTGGAAAGGATCCATGAGTAGCAAGAGGCCCAAATGCTTTTAGTATATGCATATATTTATTCTCCTCTAAGTGGATTGTGTGATTTATTTGAATATAATATGTATTCTTTTATGCAAGCACCAAAGCGGCTACAAAGATCCATTTTATTCTTGATCACCATGACTTATGTGCCCATAGATGAATTAAATAGTTTGCAGACAGCTAAAAAGACGGCTCATTGTACAAAACTGTCTTTTTAGCTGTCTGTGTGTGACATGGCAAGTTAAATAGACAGCAGCTGTCTAAACAGTTGTACATGCCCTTATGGCACTTGCTTTGTAGTCGTAACCGATGGCAATTACAGTATCGTTTATAGAGAATGAGTAATTCACAGTAGAAGTGAAAATTGAAAAGGTCACTATTACTGCATTACCGGAATAACTTTCATCGGTACGAGAATAGGGATATTGTTTGAAATCATAGTAGTACAGATCACACGTTGTTTGCAAACCAATTACAACATCAACATCAATATCTACTTGTGCGATGATTCAATACATACATTTCGGTACACATAATTTCACTATAAATAAATCACAACGAACAAATAGAAACACCAATATAATTGAGGCCACATGTGCAACATATATCGTTGTCCGCCTTAATTTGCATGGGTATTATTTGTCACTGTTGAGCTTTGTTCCTACACAGCGTCAGGCCATTATTAGCCTCTGATCTTTGTCCCCCCTGGACTGCCGACGGCTATGACCTGACCCCGTGAACCACCCTCGCCGGAGATCACGGCCCGACCACCCCTCGCGACGGCTCTGTGCTGCAGGTGCAGGCGGATCCGGTACCAGTCATGCGCCCATTCCGGCACGAAGCCTGTGAGGCACCACTGGAGCTTCTGGGCGGCGCCGGGCACGCACAGAGGGCCGTTCCCGATCCACCGCGCCGCCGTGCGCGTGTACTCCTCCGGCGTCGCCACGAACCACGGCCGGAGCTTCGCCTTCACGGCGCTCGACAGCATGCGCGTGTGCACGTAGAATGGGACCTGGTGCTGGACGTCGATTCCTTTGCTCTTGTACTCGACGTAAAGGCTTCTGGAGAACTTAGCAACATACCTGGTACATTGGAGCCACATAACATTCATCGGTACCGTTATCATCGATCCAACAACAATATATCACTAGCAGACTATATCCACCAATGACTAAGATGTGGTGTCTATATAGGATTGAATAAATATTTATCTAGGATAAAAAATGACGTGGCAAATGAGCTAAATGAAGAAAAAAAGAAAACTAGATTTCACATGGAACAATATCCAAGATATAATGAAACCAAACTGATATTAAATTTGCATATGAAATACTAGTGTTATATTGAGGAGACAGTGTCTACCGCTATTTTTTTTTCAGGTAGTTGAGCTTACAGAGACCATGTCCAGTGTCTTATTCCAGCCACTGCACAGAGACAGCCAGACACTGTAGAGACATTTTNTGATGTGTGCGGTGCACTGAGCACGCTTTGAAGTGTGAACCATGAAAGNATATATATATATATACACGCAAGACACTATTTTGCTCAGCAGCTTTATAGTATCATTGTATCGTTCCTTTGTTTTCGAAAAGTTTGTCCAGTTCACGTTCCAAAGCGCTATGATATTCGAAGAACATTGTTTGACAAAACTGTCATAATAAATCTGTACTTACGGAATCATCAAGTCAAGAGGGATCTAATTCGTAAATTCGTTTGACTTCTGTCTTTTGCAGTCCCTCTTCGCATAAAATACATGATCGTAATTTTGTAGTTTTATGCCTGTAAATTACTGTGAAAACTTTATTCGTATAACAATCGTACAGCAACTCATTCATTAGAAAAAGGTTAGTGATGATGACACAGGAGAGTTTCATTTAGGCAATTGTGGTAGCTTTAGGAATTTCAAAAATACCAACGATTAATTTTGAAAATTCCGACGCCAGTAAATTAATCTACAACGTAAAATATAGTGACGGAAAGTTGGAAACATAACGATTGACGAACTTTTTGGTGGCACTGTAGACGGTGTAGAGAGGGAAGGACGGGACGGCGAGCGTGGACCCGGAGCCGACGTTCACGACGGCGCCCCTCCCCCGCGCCAGCATCCGCGGCAGCACCGCCGCCGTCACCTCCGTCAGCCCCCACAGGTTCACCCGTATCATCCGCACGAACCGCTCGATGTCCGCCTCGTGCAGGTACACCGCGCCGGGCGTGTTCACGGCGGCGTTGTTCACCAGAAGCCCCACGTCCAGCCCCTCCATCGCCTCCTGGAGCCGCCGGATCGCCTCGTCTCCTGCCAAGATGCGATGCGCATGCACGGGTCGGTACGTATAGAGCGATCGACCATGCATGACCAGGATTAGCTCAAAGTGCCATCATCACCTTGAGGGGTGGCGACGAGGGAGAGGTCCAGCACGACGGTCTTGATCTCCACGGAGTGTAGGGCCTTTATGGCGTCGGAGGTCTCCTGGAGGTTGGCGGCGTTGAGGTCGAGGAGGACGAGGTTGAGCCCCCCGCGCGCGAGCTCCATGGCCATGGACCGGCCGAGGCCGGACGTCGGGCCGGTGACGATCGCCCAGGAGCCGTAGCGACGGAGGTCCTTTGGCCGGCGCAGGCAGAGAGCAAGGTAGGCTACGGGGCGGGCGCAGATGGCGGCGATGTATAGCGCACCGATGCAGGCCAGCGAGACGAACCAGGCCGGTGGGTCCATCGTCTATGCTTCTTTCTTGCTGCAGGCTAGCTACTCTAGTACCTGTGACGGACTGACGGTGCAGTGGCAGCAGAGAGCCCTACGTATATATAAAGAGAGAGAGAGAGATATGCATACATGTGGTGGGTGGCTTTATTTCAATAGTTTGGTTTTGTGTGCGTACTGTACGTGTAACTAAACTACCTTACGGGCAAAGCTACTCGTTATCCATACGGACCTAGGTTCTCCATTTAATATAGTTCTATCTAATAATAAGAGAAAATTTTTAGGTTTCTAGCTAATCATTGTCTTGTTGATTATTTGATTGCGACGGCGGCCTTGTTTAGTTCAGAAAGTTGACAAAAGTTGTTATTGGAAAGCGTGTCCCGAGAGAGGGGAGACGTTCTCAGTGCATTACATTTTGTTTAGGTTAGTATGGGCTTAGTATAGAGTTATGAGGAAAACATATGTCAAAATATCATCTCAAAAGTGTCGACTTTTGAAATGATATTTTCAATGTGTTCTTTTCATGTTGGTTCCATTTTACCTTGGCATACTAATGCACATCTACTTCCATCACTAGCTAATGATGTGTTCAAGAATGTTTTCACCGTGGCCCGTTGATCTAAAAATATGAGGTGATGTCACTAACTTCATGTCAATTGACCATGAATGGAAGGCCTTCAAACATGGACTTCAAGTCTTGCTTCTAAGATAGTCAGTATTGAATATGTTTTGGTTTTATTATCTGTAGACATAGTACTTACTAATGATGTGCTCAAAGTAACATATTTCCATCATGGTCTATTGACGTCAATACATGATGTGATGGCACTGACTATCTTAAGGTCAATTGCCCGATTGGAGACTTTAAACAAACACTTCATTTCATCCTTGTTTAGTACCACACAGATTGAGGTTGTGTATGCTTTATTTTCTAAACACTTGTTTATTTTTTTGGGTGTTTTGAAAATTTTATAACGAGCGTGAAATTACACTGGTAGTTAGGTCAAACAAACTTACTGGCCACATCTTTTTGATGAAACAGGAGGGGGGAGCCCCTACTGGTTATAAACTAGAAAACAAATAGGTAGAGTTACAGAGAAGGACAGAACAAAACCAAAAGAGAAGAAGAAAACCAAAAGAAAAGAAAACCAGGAGCACATTACACTATAGATCCTATCCATTCTAACAGTTTTTTGGGTGTGCCTCTGTTTTGTTCTGTGCAGGACTAGCCGCATTTCTTTGATAAACGCTGCTTTTGCTGCTTGCAAGGATGGTGTCTGACCATTGAAGATCATACCATTTCTGACTGATCAGATGCTCCAAGACATGATAATGATTATATCCATGAAGAAGGGCTCATTGATATGACTTTTGAAACTCTGTAAGGCCTGAAAGGGTGTCCAATTACTTTGAATTTGAATGTTTATTTGAGCCCAGCACAGTTGGGCAAAAGGACATTGTATGAATAGATGCTGAATAGTCTCATCATTAGTGTTTGAGCAAAGTACAGAGCTGTAATTTGGAAGATACATTGTTCTTTTTCTTAACATACCCCTTGTGTTCAGTTTGTCCACTAGGATGAGCCAAAAGAAAATTTTGTGCTTCACTGACAGTTACTCTTCCACAACCACTTAAAAGCTTTATGTACTTGTCTTTTACCTTTCATGTATTTGTATGCCCTCTAAGAGGAGTAATATGAATTTCCCCAGATATGTGACTATCATTATCATCATTCAAATTAGCTGATTGTACCAGGGCTGTTAGCTGCTGCAAAAGTGTAATATAGTACTCCCTTCATATCAAAATATTTGTCGTTGTTGACTTTTTAAAACTTTAACCTTTCGTCTTATTCAAACAATTTATGCAAATACGCAAAACAAGAAGTCACACTTAAAATACATACATTAGTTAAAAATTAAAAACAAAGTAAATGATATACGCAAAATATTTTAAATAAGGCAAAAGATCAAAGTCGTGATAAAAAATCAACTGCGACAACTATTTAGATGCTGAAGTATGCATCTTTTAATGATTCTTGAAGTGGCCAACACAAAACTAGGACCCAGGATCGGCCAACACAAACCTCTGCCAGCCAGTCTTATGGATTGATTTGCGTGCTGGCGGGAAACTTAAGTATCTGTTAACACAAATAAAGTGCATTTGTGCTAACGGTAGCTTACATGGCTCACCATCACAGATCTTCAAGTACTAGCGGTCTAAGCCACCGACCCATTGATCCTTTGAGCGAGTGGTTGCCAATACCAACAATCGCTAGCAAATAATCAAAGGTGTCGTTATAAATCTTTTTTCGAACGAACAGTTGTCGTTATAAATCATTTTTATACTAGTGTAAGTGGGATAGTATGGAGAGATGCACCAAGAGGGAAGTCCTTCACGGGTTCAAAGATATGCGTGCGTATTTGGCACACGTGATAGGTTTTTTTTTTTTGCTGTTTTATTTGCCAATTATTGGTCCGTTATCCATGCCAGTCTACAATATGCACTAGAGTGGATGCGCGCAGGTATCCATGTTGACTCTGTTGTGCTGGTTGACAAGTGCTTGTGTGCAGCAGGTATGCGGAGATGAGAAAGACATGTCAAGACCATGGTTCTCACAGAGATTCAAATAACTGGTAACTTTTTTTAAGATAATGAGTACCCAGCTGCGACCAATTATTACAATCATATAGTCCCTCCATCTGCCATTTGAACACAACTCAAAAGTTGAAAACACAAAGCGGAATAAGCCATAATGTTTGGTGAAGAATTATTAATAATCGATCCTATTACTAAACCTCCATCCATGATCGGCAAAAATCCGTATCACCAACACTTCCAAGAAACGACAAGCTGTCGTCAATGCCTTCTTGTCTTCATCAAGGCGTTGCAACCTTGCCTAGAGTCTGAGTCAATGGGTACATTGGAACAATACCTGCAAATATGTCGGAATTGGACATTTGTCAAGCACTACATCATTTCTACTAAGCCATATAGCCCAACATAATGCAGACGCTCCAACTAATAGATGTAGTTTCAATTTGATACCGACACCTGTAAGCCAATTACCATACATATGCCTAATACTACGAGGTGGATACAAATTAAAAGCTAATTGGATAGCTCTCCAAAGGAACTTAGCTATATGACAGTTTAAAAAAAGGTGTTGAATGTATTTATTATGAGAACAAAAGCTACATCGCTTGCTCCCATTCCAATTTCTCCATGCCAAATTATCCTTAGTCAGGACAATACCTTTCTTTAGATACCACATAAAGATGTTAATCTTAAAAGGACAATTTTAATTTTCACAAATGTTTTACACCTTGTGCCGGTCCACTTTCCACCATTGCGATATACATGGAATTTAATGTGAATCTGCCGGATTGATTAAGAATCCATCTAAAAATGTCAATGGAATCCTTCAAATGAATATGCTTATCCGTAAAACCAATTCATGCCAGAATAACAGATTTTGATACGTTACGAGGTACTCTATCATGATCAAATTTATTCGTAACGTGGCACTAATTATAGAAGGAAATAAACAAGCGGGTTGCACTCTTGCATGTTCTACGACACATCTTACACACACATTCATATAAAATTATGAAGCGGTAATGTGTGCATGGAAATGTTGTACAATCAGATAATTAGCTTTCTTTCTTTTATTTGTTAGATACTCTCTTCGTCCCACAGACACTGCTCATTTAAGATTCAAATATTGTTTTAAAATAAGTGTTTATATCGCTTTCCAATACTCCTTCCGTTCAGAAATAATAGATATGTTTGCATCAATGAAAAGTCAACTTATACAAAGTTTGACTAATAATTAATCAAACTATATGCAAGGTTAGGACTTAAAAATTGCATCAATAGATTTATCTTCATAATCCCTTTAGGGTGACATTGATTTTCTATAAGTTGAACATATGTTGTAATAGAAATTAAGAGTCAAAATCTATATTCTTTGACTTTTCCCTGATCAGAATATATCTATCATTTCTGAATGGAGGACGTACAACTCTTCTCTCTATCTCTCTCCTAAACTATCCCTCCTTGTTCCCTATGCGCTCTCTACTTTTTCATTCTTCCTTAATTCGTGTGCCCAACTCCTAAACAAACCGTCTTTTTAGGATGGAGGGAGTATATAGTAATTTTATTTACTGCAAGTTGTAGTTATTTTTAATGCTTGGTGCACCTTCTGTTACATAACGTTGATGAGTCTCATTCTAAGTCAAACTGTGCAGTTCCTCCGTCGTGAAATAGAAGTCATTTAAGGGTTCAAAATTTGTCCTCAGATACAAAGAATTCTAAGGTTTGTAGACAAGTATTAAAGAAAACATTTAATTTTTGTTGACTGTCTCCACTAGACATATTTGATTTTTCTATTCCTCATTCACTGCTTAATTTTAGAATAAAATTAATTTACTACTGCTAAACGGGGAAGGTCTCAGCTCCTAGAGTGTACGTGCATTTTTTTTACTTTTTCTCTTAATGTGTCTTAAAATTGCTATAGTGTCTTGTATTACAAGACAGAGAGAGTATATTTCATTGAATTTATTGAAAAAACACAGACGACATCTACATCACCAAATTAATCTCACTAAATACTCCATGGAATATGTATGAATAAACAGTACATTAATTTGTATTGATAGATGTCAATATATTATTCCATATGCTTTACAGAAGTCAGACAAGTTAGACCTACAAAGGTAAATCTCTCTACACTCGGGTCTGGAGGCAGTAATCATCGATAGGCAATCTGTTGCACCGTGATTACCACAACCTAACTTTAGTCACTAACTTGTACTACTAATCTAGAAAAAGTAACATCATTTGACATCTGACGAAACGCGAACAACGTGGGTCTCTCGAAAGGGAACCATAACCACCCTACATAACCCTGTGTGGACAGTGGACACTTAAACACCCTGCCTCGGCTTGTGAAGAAAGGGAACGACAACTACCCCTACTTAAATCACGTACGCGCATGGCCACTCTTCCTTGTCGGTTGTGACCACACCAAAGAAATGAGAAAGGATTACGCAACTATGGCTGTGTAGCCGGGCATTTTTTTCGGATCTCAACAGTCGACGGGCGGACGCCTCCACCGAGAGCCTCCTCCGTATCTCGCCTCCCCGGCCGTCACCGGAGCCCAACGCCGGCACAACCGGCGGACGGCCGTGAGGGCGACGGCTGGGCCTTCCTCGCCGACTGCTCGCAGTGCGGCGATCCCAAACGCCGGCGCTNCTGGCCGGCGGCTCTGCTCTGGCTCTCACCGGATCCGGTGACCTAGAGGCCGGATCCATGGCCTCTAGTCGCCGGCCGCGCAGCCTTGGCCGCGGATGTCGCCCGGTGCGGCGCCCCGACGTCGTCGCCTCTCTTGGTTGTCGGAGACGGCGTTGCCATAGCGTGCAAGATCATCGGGCGAAAGCTTGCAACGATGATGCCTACAGGCGTCATGTCCCTTCCTGAAGGCGTTGCGGAGGTGTTCTTCCATTGCATGTCATGCCCTTGCTGCAGCACCTCACGCCGCTCGTGCATGAGCGGCTGGCGGGGGTGCCCAAGGAGGAGGTCGAGGAGGAGAGGATGGAGTCGCAGATCC
>JAZFNS010070521.1:802-10980 GCA_037127165.1 Alloteropsis angusta | reverse complement strand
TTACAATCCTCTGCTATCAGGCTGGCAACGCACGCAGGCGATCGACCATGCCAGACTTCAGAGTTACCAGAGCGCCTAGCTAATTGCGCCAAATCATGAGCTACAGCATTACAATCCCTAGATCCTTTGCAGACTCGCCAGGAGTTGGTTAAGCCTGCGTATTCCTTCGCTTCCGAAACGATAAAACTGATATCTGATCGGTCAATGTCGCTTGCAAAAGCCTGCACGAGCCGCACACAGTCCGTCTCCAGGATCACAGCCTCGGGTGTCCATTGCGCAGCGAGTTGGAACCCAACCAGACTAGCTCGTGCCTCAGCTTCTAGCGCACTCGCACATCTGACCAGAGCTTGCGATGCTGCATACAGAACTTCACCCTTCTGGTTTCGAGCCACCACACCAACACCAGCATCCCCTGTCCGTTCCACAAACGAGCCATCTACATTTATTTTCACCCAATGTTCCGGAGGAGGGTCCCAAAGCAGTCGCGGCCTCCCCGCGGTATCAAGCTGTCTGCGTACCCCGTTGTCGGATGAGCTACAGTATTCTTTGCCTCTATCTGAAACTGGCTGTGTATCTCGTTTGTGAGGATCCTGGTGCAGCAGACCCCACAAGTTTAATAGGAAATGCACTGACCCTTGCACATTCATTTGGTGTACATCATGAGTAATATCATTGTGTGCTTGCCATGCTCTCCACATAATCAGTTTGACCATGTCTCGCTGATCCGATGAGCACTGATCCAAAAGAATTAGTAACCAATCAGGGCCAGTGAACACAAACTTCTCTTCAGGAGGGAGCTGCCAGTGCTCCCTCATCGCCATACGGAGCTGTTTTGCTTGGGGGCATTGAACAACTGCATGAAAACTCGATTCAGCACCCAAACCACAAAGGGTGCAGATCTCCTGGGCTTCTAACTTCCTTCTGAACTTATTTTGTCGAGTAGGTAGGATATTCCTGGCAAGCTTCCATGCAAACACGTTTACTTTTGGGGGTACTTTTCCCTTCCACACTGCTCTCCATAGCCGTCGCTCACCATCAGTCGAGGAGCTAGTCGATGTGCTGCTGTCTGAATTTTGGAGTTTGAGGGCCAAACTGTATGCACTGCGCACAGTGAAAATGCCAGTCTTCTCCAACGGCCACGCCAGGAAATCCTCCACCGGACGAGCAGGAATATTTTAATTCTTGAGATGGCATCCATATCTGCTGGGTTAAACAGCTCCAACAGTTTGTCAAAATCCCAGTCAGTACCATTGGTATTCAAAAGTTCAGATACCCATTTGAGCCTGCTTCGGCCCCGCCTGGATGTAACTCTGAAGGAGAATTCCCGGGGGATCCATGGGTCACGCCAAATACGGATTTTACTGCCACAACCCACATGCCATATAATACCTTTTTTCAGCAAATCCAGCCCATGCATCACCGACTGCCAGGTACTGGATGCGTTGGAGGAGAAAGCAGTATCGATCAGGCATCCCCTCGGGTAGTATTTTGCTTTCAAAATCCTTGCACAAAAACTGTCTGGGAATTCAATAAGCCTCCAGGCCTGTCTTGCTAGCAGGGCTTGGTTGAAGAGTCGGAGATCCTTGAAGNCCCAACCCACCATTTCCTTTCTTCAAAGTAATTTCCTTCCANGGCCACCCAAGCAGTTTTCCTTTTCCCTTTTTCCACACCCCACCAGAAATCTCTGATGACACTCGACAGTGAATCACAAAGTCCCAGTGGCAATTTAAACACACTCATGATATAAGTGGGTAAAGCCTGTGCTACTGATTTAATCAGAACTTCCTTAGCTGCAGCAGACAAGAATTTCTCCGAGTAATCTTGTAACCTTTTCCCAAGGTGTTCTCTTATATTCTGGAACCGGCTGCCCTTCATACGACCTGATGGTGTGGGCAAGCCCAGATACTTGGCTTCAAAAGCAGCAAGTTCAACTCCCAAGATTTGTTTTACCTCTTCCTGGCTGCTATTTACTTGGCCAGAATCCCGTTGCTTGAACATAATAGAGCACTTAGCAGGATTGATCGCCTGGCCTGTGCAGCGTTCATAAGTAGTCAGGACCTCCTTTACTACTGTAGCCTGCTCCGCATTCGCCTTGAAAAATAGTAATGTGTCATCAGCGAATTGTAGATGGGAGATACCCGGGGCACCTCGACATATACTCAACTCCTGCAGTTCACCTGCTTGCACTCGCCTGCTAATTAACTGAGATAAACCATCAGCTACAAAAAGAAAGAGGTAGGGCGATAGTGGATCACCTTGGCGTAGACCGCGTGTAGGAGTAAAAGGCACCGTCGTGGCACCATTGAAGCGGACTCTGTAGCGCACCGACGTCACGCATACCATGACTCGTTGCACCCATGAGCGATGAAAGCCTAGCTTCAGAAGAACATTGTTCAGAAAACTCCAATCCACTCTGTCATACGCTTTCGATAAATCCAACTTATACGCACAAAAATCCCCTCGTCCATCTGTGTGAGAGTTTATAGCATGAATACCCTCAAAGGCGATGAGTGCATTGTCTGTGATCATCCGGCCTGGAATAAGAGCACTCTGCTGAACCGAAATAATATCCTGTAATAGAGGTCGTAAGCGATTTACAAGGCACTTTGACACCACTTTATATATAACGTTGCAAAGGCTAATCGGTCGAAAGTCTTTTAATGTTGTAGGACTTGGAACCTTTGGGATCAAGACAATACAAGTTTCATTGATACCATCAGGGAGCACTCCTGTCTCAAAAAACTGCTGTACTGCCTTTACCACATCATCTTTCAGCAATAGCCAATTTCTTTGGAAGAAGCGAGCAGGTAGTCCGTCCAGACCCGGGGCTTTCAGCGGTCCGATTTGGAAGAGTGCATCACCAATCTCCTCGGCCGAGTATGGTTTACACAGATCATCATTCATATCCGGCGTCACCTGCTGCTGTACCAGCTGAATAATTTCTTCAGGGTCGACATTAGTATCGGAGGAGAACAGGTTAGAGAAATAATTTACAGCTATGTCTTGCATTCCTTCGTGATCAGTGCACCAGCTCCCATCCTCCTGTTGCAGTCTTTCGATTCTGTTTTTCTTAGCGCGCCAAATCGCTTTTCTATGAAAATATTTTGTGTTGCGGTCACCTTCCTTCAGCCAGTTTATTCTCGAACGTTGTAACCATAGCATCTCCTCGCGATATAGCAACTCATCAAGTTCAGCTTTGGCTTTCATTATAGCTTCACGATTCAGTATCGGATCATCAAACTCCAGCCGCTCCAACTCGCGCCTGAGTTCCTTTAACTGTCTGTTAACATTGCCAAAACTTTCCATACTCCACTTCTTTAAGTCAGCTGTTACCATTTCTAAAGAGCTCGCCAGTGCTCCAAGGTCACTTCCTGGGTTTTTCTTTAACCATGCTTGTTCGATAACCCCCTGCAAATTGAGGTCCCGTTCCCACATAATCTCATAACGAAAAGGTTTTGGAGATGATACCTGTTGTGAGGCCGGTGTTAAGCGAAGCAGAAGCGCCTTGTGGTCTGATTGTGGTGATGTAATATGCGTTATATTGGCGTCAGGGAAGGCCAGACACCATTCTGTGTTCGCCACCCCCCTGTCCAAACGCACACGCACGTTACGATGGCCCCCTTGATTGTTGTTGTAAGTCCACGGCAAGCCTGCAAAACCAAGATCATGCAGATCACAATGACTCAAGACTTCCCTGAAATCGAGCATGAGGCGCTCTGATCTCGGAGTAGCCGAAAAGTGCTCGTACTGCCACATAGCTTCGTTAAAATCCCCCAAAACCATCCATGGCCCAGACCATGCCCCATCTAAATTTCAAAGTAAATCCCACATCTCCCATCTATTCTCCGAACGCGGTTCACCATACACAAAAGTTGCTCTCCACGGAGCTCCATTTATTTCTTCCTGGACTAAAACATCGATATAGCGACTTCCCTGGGACAGCAGGGTTACAGTTATTGATTCATCCCAAAAGAGCACAAGACCACCACTTAGACCATTACTACTAACTGCTAGACTATGACGAAAACCCAATCTCCATCTTAAATTACTAGCTCTACTACCACACATCCTGGTTTCTGAAAGAAAAACTAGTTTGGGGTGATACGACCTTACTAGGCCGCAAAGTTCTTGAACTGTCCGGGGGTTCCCCACCCCCCGGCAGTTCCATGCCAAAGCATTCATGGCTCCTGACGGGGCTCGCCATGAGCTCCCGTCAGGTGTGTAGCGTGCATCTCCACAGTTCCTGTCCCAGTCTCCATGTCGCCCAGCCTGTCAGTGCTTGAGCCCGGTCCCAGCACTGCTCCTTCCTTTACCAGCCCTTGGTTTTCCAGATCCTTGACAGTTTCGGCAAAACCTGCATGAGGGCTCAGCTTGCTTCTTTTAGACTTGCCAATTTCCTTCCCTGCACCCGCCAGGCCTTTGGGTGCAAGTTTGCGCTCGGCACCTCCCCCTGTGCGGCCATTCTTTGCCTTGGTCAGACGATCATGAATGCTAATGTACTCCCGAACATCCGATTTAGTCTAAACGGAATGATCAAAGGAGCCACAGTAGGAGTCTAGCCCCGACACCTTCTCCTGTGCAGCACCAGCCGGTTGTACATTAAGATCAGGAATTTTGTTGTCCACTGACATATTACTGACCCCTTTAGCTAACGCTTCGGCCTCCTCCCCCTGCATGGTTGCCTGCTCCTCCTCCCTGCTCTCCTTGCTGTTTTCCCCCTCATCCTCCTGCACATGCACCGCACCCCCACTGTCCATCGGATTTGCACGCTTCTTTGGCGCGGTGGAAGACAGATCCGCTGACAGAACTCTCCTCCTTTGATCGCCACTGAAATTTAGTCCTCTACGAGCTTTAGCATCCACAGGTTGGATAGTAATCCGGCCCTCATCTCGCTTTTGGGGCGAACACCGAAGAGCTTTGCCGAACAAAACATTCCCTTCAACTCCCTCCTCTGGGCATTCTCGCTGAGAATGCCCGATCCGCCCGCAGCAGAAACAGAAAAACGGTACGTTCTCATATTTTACTGCAAATTCCATAACTCCATAGCCACGCACCTTCTGCTTCACCGTATGCATAAGAGCTTTCTCGAGAGGAAAATCCACTCGTATGCGCTTGTAGTTTTTTATAGCTTCACCCACTGTGATAATAGTTCCAACCTTTGATCCCAGAGCTTTAGCAAAACCTTCAGTTAGCATAGTGATTGGGATGTCGTAGATTCTGATCCACAATGGGATCGATTCAATGATCACCTCCGAAGTACGCTGCACCCCATCGTACGGGACAAAGATCATCGCATCCCCCTTGAAGTTCCACGGTCCACCATGTATCACCTTCTTCCAGAGATTTTCAGACTCGAACTCAACAAGGTACCTGTTGTCGCCGAGGGCACGAACTGGGACAGGGCCCTGTCTCCCCCAGAGCTTGGCCAGGTGGTTGAACACCACCCAGGTCTTGAAATCCTTACCAGAGTAGTATCTGGCAATGGATAACCACTTCTTTTGCATCTGCTCCGCTTCCTCATCCTCTTCAAACACATATTCATCCTCTTCCTCGGCCTCAGCTTCATCAACCTTGTTCCTATCAATCAGGATAAGTTGCTTCCCTGCGCTCTGCTTAGCTGTTGAACGAACAGGCTCTCCATCACTGCTTCCCTGTGTTTCTCCATTCAGATCAGGATGCTGCACATTGCCAGCCATCCCCGCAGCTTTGCTTCCCCGGGCCCCCATCACATTTTCCTCCTGCAGCAAGTTCGACGTACCAGGCACCAAGTTGCCCGCGAGCAGCGGCGGCTTCTCAGCAATGTCGTTCATCTTCAGATCCCGATTTGGTTCACCCCCAGCCATTGCCCCAAACTGACCTAGGATTAGAGCCAGGCACTTCCGGCTTCGGGTGGGCAATTTCCTCACCGGAAATCTCGTATCACCCCCACCGGAGNAATGACGGCAAAAACCCTAGGAACGTTCGGCACAGAAACACCGGCGGCGGACAGAACCAAGATGCAGGAAAGGCCAGAACCCTAGCAGATGGATTGTCCTTTATAGGTGGCTGGAACCTTACGTGAATGGGGTCGTAGAAACCTTGGATTCTCTCAATGACGCAGCAGNAATGACGGCAAAAACCCTAGGAACGTTCGGCACAGAAACACCGGCGGCGGACAGAACCAAGATGCGGGAAAGGCCAGAACCCTAGCAGATGGATTGTCCTTTATAGGTGGCTGGAACCTTACGTGAATGGGGTCGTAGAAACCTTGGATTCTCTCAATGACGCAGCAGGTCCGAACTCTAGAGTCCCGGTACCATAAACCCACGATGGGCCTCACCGCAACCTTACGGATCGGTGGAAACAGACGGTGTCGCTCCCGTAAAACTGGTTTACGAAGTGGAAGGATCCATTCCGGACCATGTGCGCGTGCTCTGGCGAGCAGAGCTCTTGCCGCACGCCGGAGATGGGTCAGGGCTGGCGCCGCCATCACGATCGCCGCGGAATCGCCCCTACGCTTGATCCGTAAAAACCANCCGCAACCTTACGGATCGGTGGAAACAGACGGTGTCGCTCCCGTAAAACTGGTTTACGAAGCGGAAGGATCCATTCCGGACCATGTGCGCGTGCTCTGGCGAGCAGAGCTCTTGCCGCACGCCGGAGATGGGTCAGGGCTGGCGCCGCCATCACGATCGCCGCGGAATCGCCCCTACGCTCGATCCGTAAAAACCGNGACATTTTTTAAATGTTGGTCCCAAACGTGATTCTTATCCTTGGTGCGTTGATCCTCCTTGAGCACCATGTACCCAATGTAAAGGCTACGACCTGTACACGAGCATTGTATAGTATTGTCTCAATTTCTGCTGATACTTGAGGACTCTAGCAGCCGCGGCATATCGAGCCTCTTCAAGTATCAACAGGTCATCAGCCTTGCGCTCGGCATGTCCATAGAGTATATAGTTATTACTGTGGTGACTACAGAGTTACTTGTATTCAAATATTTCTATATTATAAAAGTTAGATAAGCTGACTTTTTATGTGTGGAAATGTGGTCAATCAAAATTTTTCATTTCCCCTTAGAGTTTCGGAAGTCTAAAAAGTCAAACTTTTGAATTCGTTGAATCGAAGGAAAAAAGACATTTTCTTGGGGACACTAGGCTGGAACACTATTAGAGGGTATTGACGCAAAATCCAGCCAACACACGAACGCGCTAGAGTGCGTAGCCCGCAGCTCCTCTGCGCACACAGGTCAGACCAGTCAGAGCCAAAGGTCAGACCGGTTTCCCTAGGAGACAGCAGAAGCAAACCCTAAAGACACCACCCGGAAAGATCCGTCAGGGTGGACGCGGGTAGTGGTGTTCTATGGTCGGCACTCTACCTAGAACGCCTTCAGACGTCGCGGAGACGAAGGAAGAACTGCAAGTATGTGTCGTATTTATGAGCCTGATAGTCTACACAGGGTTGCCCACATAGATGATTTGTTGAGGGACAGATCAAGGATCACAATCTCGATAGTAACACAAGACGCAAGGATTAAGCAGGTTCAGCCCATCAAGGTGAAGTGATTCCCTACGTCCTGTGTTGGTTGTATGGATTGTTGTGTATGAAGTTTATGAAGGATCTCCGTAGGTGGGTTCTGTCCTAGGTTTGATCATAAAGATCATGGCTAAAGGTTGTTGCTCGTAATCTCGTCGTTCGTGTTTTGGAGGAGGGTCTCAAGGCACCTTATATAGCCCGGTTGCCTTGAGTTACAAGTTGACTAGAGATCGTAACCTACCCGGAATACAAGGATTCAATCCTATAACGATTAAAAATATCTTTCCCTAGAATTCCAACTCGTTTATCTTGATCTCCGATCTTCTTGCTGGATACGCCGTCTCCTTCCCTGTTCCGCGCGCCGTCGTACCCATCTCGGATTGTCTGACTTGTGGGCCTCCTGACCGATGGGCCATGCAGTCTGACAACCAGGCCCGATAGCACTCGGATTGGGCCGTCCCTTGCTGGCTTGGCCAATACGCCTTCTGGGTACCCTTGGGGGTCTACCCTCGACAAGCCCCCGAGTAGTATGTGGTTGTGCAAGTACCCGGCGAGGTCGTGCCATCTCTTGAGCTTCGAGCTTGCTACGGTTGGAAGCAAAATCGCATGATACTGGAGAAAAAAGAGAGCCACTATCCACGGGTGCACCGCGAGGTGCGTCCGTGGGACATAGCCCCCGAGCTTTGAAGCGATTCCGAAGGAATCGTTCCAAGGGTTAGTAGCCTTGTACAGCTTCATCATAGTCGTCAGACGAGCAACAGATGCATCGCGAGGTGCATCCGTTGGCCGTAGCCCCCGAGCCTTAAGGTGATTCCGTAGGAATCAACTCGAGGCTTTATTCGAGGAACCCTTTGACATTTTCTTCTGGCATCAATTTCGGCTACCCGCCCTCGATCGTGGTCAAAGCACGCCGACAAGTTATCCCTGCGCCAGGCCCCGAGCGTGAGGGACGCGATACGCCGAGTAGTCACCCGGCGCCAGCCCCCGAGCGTGAGGACCGCGGTACGCTGAGTAGTCGCCCGGCGCCGGCCCCCGAGCGTGAGGACTATGGTACGCCAAGTAGTCGCCCGGCGCCAGCCCCCGAGCGTGAGGACTGTGGTACGCCGAGTAGTCACCCATACCCTGTAGCAAAAACACAATGCAGTGGAAGTATATGATGCAATAACATGCAAATCCGAGAAGAAAAGTATTCGGCAATGCATGAAAATGGTTCCTGCTTCCAGCTTTTTAAGTATGTTAATTTCTTCGGGTTGTTAGCCCGTTACATTTATGCACCTGATCCTCGATAGCCATAGTCCATAGCGCAGGGAGCTAGGCCGCATGCACGCGTAGGAGCGTAGGCGTATGGAAGAGCTGAGGTTTCACGGATTAAGGCGTGTGCTGCCCGAGTACTTTAGCGGCTCGTGTAAAAGCTTACGGAGTTACAGGGAACTATAAAGTCGAATCAACTAAATACTTAGCTCAATGGGCACTCCATATTCCTAAGGGTCAGAACCTCTGCGCTCGCCTTGGGAGGAGCAAAGGCAAAGGAGCGTCATTTCTGGCATATCGCGACAGAACAGTCATCCCGTGGTTGCACAGTGCGCACCCGTGGCCGAATGGAGCCAAAGAGGATAAGAACGCACAGTTCGCCTGCGGAGGTGTAAGACGACACGTGTACAGGGTTCATGCGCCTCATAGTTCGGTAATAGTCCTTATCTTCTAGCCGCCTGGGGCTATAAATGCGGTCGAGGAGCTGCAGCTGCTACTTAGAGGCAAGTATGCATGAAACCCTTGTAAAGGTCGAGTTAATGACCCACGATTGAGTTCACCCTCCAGGGAGAATTCATGGAGCCATCGGAGTGTGATGCTAGAAGAGTGATTGCGAAGATCTCAAGGTGTTGTTCAGGGTCTGCATGTTGTTCCCTTGGCTCCCTGCATTTCCGCATGGCTAAAGTCATGCAGGGTGAAATTTTTTGTAGAGCAAGGGATACCGGTGGGCATTCACTCTCAACCCTCTAAAGGGGCTGCCTCGTCGACGGCTGCAGTGGCGCTACAAGAGAGCTTGCGATGAGCACACTTGGGGCGTTCCTGCTTTGTATGCAGCACTTGGCGTACCAGTGAACACCCCAAGTCGTCTTCGGGTCGGCGAAGTCCTTTTTCACTTGTAACCGGCACATGACCAGATTCCTTGTAACTTTTATATTTTGCGAATGTATTTCTTCTCTTGATGGCGTCAGAGGTGATTCTCGGGTGATCGTGTTACCCAAGCCCTGGTGATTTGTTTACAGTGTCAACCCCTAAATGTTTTCAGGTGTGATCGAGCCTGCATGGCACACTATATTTAGATGCGGTGCTAGCCCCTGAGCTGGGGGTGCTAGTTGAGCCTTAGCGGCAGACCATGAATTTTGCAGCGTTGTTTCCCGAGTGCTTCGAGGTCAATCGAGCCCTGGAGGCGAGTTGTGTTTGTCTGTGGCGCCAGCCCCCGAGTCCGAGTGCTGGTCGAGCCTTTGCGGCACGCTACTTGTCATGCAGCGTTGGCTCCCGAGTAGTTTGGGGACCAATCGAGCCATAGAGTCACGCTGTCTTTTGTGGCGCCGGCCTCCGAGTTCGAGGGCTGGTCGAGCCTTCGCGGCACGGCGACCTTCTCTCCTTGCCCGAGTAGTCCTAGTCATTTTTACCGT
>JAZFNS010068783.1:7279-20801 GCA_037127165.1 Alloteropsis angusta | reverse complement strand
TTTTTTGCTGAGGCTTTTGTAGTTGAAAGTTGAAAATACATCAACCAAATCCAAATTCGATACATACGGAGTGAGTGAGGGGCATTCTAGAATATTCTTTTGATCACAAAATCTGAAAGCTTTGATAGTAACATTACTCGTAAAAATTGAAACATGTGTTGCTGATTTTCCCAACTTTTCATGGTGGTTGCATTTTTAGCTTGATTAGTGCCTTTAGATGCTAAATATATTCAAGGATCGTGTCCGCAAGAGATCCATTTTTGGATGATATTGGCTTTTATTATTATAACCATGAGAAGATAATGTGGGAGATAATTATAGTTCCAATGCACAATGTACCTATGTTGTATAAATTTCGTATATTAGAATATTTACATGCGCGTGTTGCGCGTGCATAATTACTAGTATATACACACACAATCTTAAGAGTGCTGCAGTATTTCTTTTTTGAGTACAAGATTTTTTGAAAAAAAACTAATTCCACTTCAATTTCATTAAATACTTCAATGAATATTTAAACTCTTAAGCAAATGTATGCATAACAAATGAGTTTTTTTTGGGTAGAAATCACATTTGCTAATTAACTGGTGTATTTGACATGGTTTCATTCCCTATAAATGTCCATATCCTATAAAAAAAACTTGTAAGTTAAAATATTGTCATTTCATTTCAAAATGAATCAAGTGTAGAAAACTAGAAAGTCTGAAAGTCATAATAACCGTCAAACCTAGATGTTCTAGTTTCTCACCAGGCCCCATTTTTGATACCAAGGGTGGGTCCCGTGAAAAATCCATAAAAAGATTATATTGACTATTTGACGTGATAGTAACTCCACAGTACACAACAATAGTCAGTAACTCAGCATAAGCAAAACTTTGGATGCATTTCCCTAAGTATCAATTACAGACACAAAACCATATTGTCAACAATCGGCATGTAGCTCAAATGGTAAAGCGCTTGATTTGCATGAGAGAGGCACTGGGTTTGATACCCATATCTCCAAAATAAATTGAGTTATCAATTGATCAACAAACATTTTACCAGGTGTATTGCATGCAGGTCGCCCTTTACTATAATCCCATCGTTATTGCCGTTCAAGATTATTACACTCTGTAATTTCAATATTTTATCTGGAAAAGATTGCCATTTCATTCCACTAGTAGTGTGCACGATATTGTACTATAATAAGGTATAATACTATACAAACAATCTTACATAATGTCTTCAATAGCAGAGTCAATACAACATGAAGCAGAAAACAATTACCTAATTATTATTTTTAGACCCTTAAAGCTAATGCAAGTACATAATATGCTTTAACTCTCCACAATTACACGCAAATAATTCTCTATCTGACCATACAATCACATGCAAACTTTCTTACTCAATCTGGTTTCTTGAGCAGGCGAACGCGAAACCCTATAAATCATTATCATTATATCATCTCACTAATCAAACATGCTACATAATTATTTTATTTATATGCATGGTGCGTGATGGGTGCTTCAAGATTGTGGAAGCATAATGCCATTCACATTATGCTGAAAAAAGTACTGAAAAAGTGATGAGCTCCAGAGTCGATCAATATCATTGTAAATACATTTAGCTCTATCCATACATTTAATTTATGAACCGTGACTGAGTCCTAATGTTTTAGTACTATACAATCCACGCAAAAAGATCACCATATCTAGATCCACCATCTACATCTCACAGACTTTGACATGTCATGCTGGTGAGCTCTTCAACTCCTCTGCACCCTTCTCTGCTTTGTTCCGGCCTTGTTCTGAAAATAGAAGGCAGGAAGAAAAAGTGCATTCAATATATAACACGTGGTTGATGTATTATCAAAAAGCACCATTTACCTCATGCAACAGTGTTCTCACCTAGACTTTCCTCTCCCTCCTTCCCCCTCTAAAAGAAAAGAATGGCTTCTCACTACATTATTTTTTTTATACTAACATCAGCTGGTTCTATGATTCTGTAAGCAGCAAAGGCCACATGCATAGAATTCACATTTCTCTATAACAACTACAGGGTTAAACAAAAATATCCAAAAATTTAGCTATAGTTTACAGAGGTTGTAATTTCCAAAATAAATGAGCTTGGAGAGATATGTATTGTAGTACACAGAATTAAGTGTGCAGGAATAACTTGGCTTCGAAAGTTATCATAAAGTGACTAAGCTAGTGTTTTCAAAATTCATATAACCCTCCACCGAACCAGAGAAAAAGAAGGGTTCCTACTAAACTGCTTTAACCAATAGATCATTACATTTTCATGTAACACAAATAATCTAGAAAAATGCACCCTAACCACCATTAGTAATTTATTAAGACAAATGTGTTGATTCACTGATTCATGGCTCACTATTTGTACTAAACAAATTGATCCTTACTGTTTGCAATTCCTTACTTTGATTCATGCAACATAGTCTACATCCTATTATCCTTCTGTCTAATCCACATAACCCTCCATTCAACAATTAAAGGGCATGGTTAGTATAAAATTGCACAAAATAACAAATAGTTACACAAGAAGTTTTCAAGTTGAATCCACAAGGCAGCTATCTGTTATTTGTCCTAAATCGGTTTCTTTACTATCTAGTATTGTTTAATATATAATTCTCTTGCAGCAGAATTTACCTCCAGACTCCTTTTCTCTAATGGTGACCTGAAACAAACATGTTTAATTTGAAAGGATATCTCAAATTGCTAGAGAAAACATCTTACTTTCATAAAATCTATATTATGGAGCTATACAAAATTGGTCAAGGAGGAAAAGAATTAGGAGCAGGCTTAATAATTATAGAATGATGACTGTGAAGACAGAACAATCCCAATGGATACATGAGGTAGAAAATTGGTGTGGTAAATTCTGTCACAACAATGTTCGTGCAAAATAGTCAAATTGTAGATGGTCAGTTGTCTTGATCATTTCTCCCAAGATGCTATTCTGCACAAGATAGCTTGTTTTGTTATCTATCATCAATGCCACAACTTACAATGGAGGATTTCTATCATGTGTCTCTTATTGCATACACCACTGAAAATTGAGATGACAATCCTGCAGGCAGCAAAATTCAATCTATATCAGTTCAAGGCTACTGAGCCTGCTATATATGTACAAAACAGTTCATGTCGAGAAAATAAAATATAAAATTAAACGTCATTTTCTGTTCTTATCACTAAATCAAATTGGATTGTTTTTTTTTTTGTGCTTAATGGAACAGAAATTGAAGGATCCTTTATACATGTATTCGTTGCCTAGGGCCTGTTCGGCTGATCGGAGCTGGGCTGAAATCGGCTGAATGCCGATGGGCTTATCAGCCTCAGCCTCAGCCTCAGCCTCAGCCGAATTCAGCCCAGTTCGGCTCAGCCGAACGGGCTCTAGTGTGTTTCTAGAACAAGCCATGGATCACAAAGATTTATTAGTAATATTCAACAATTAATCACTACACCAAATCTGAAACAGCCTTCTCCCAACAACGATTAATAGGCAAAGATAGTACCACATCATAAAAAATGGCAGCAAAGGATTATAATTTTAAAATTGAAGTCAATGACAAGAACTTTAAGGAAAAACAATATAGGGAATCAGAAAGAGTGATGGCAATGGAAAACACTTATTTCAAAATTGCAGTCAATGACAAAAAATTAAGCAAAAACAATAGTTAACCAAAAAGAGTGATGGCATATATCTAATAAAATGAACAAGACAATGGAAAACATTTATTCATTCTTTTGTCCTTTCTACACCAATAGAACATTGTATTGCCCATTTAGCAATTCTACTAATATTTAATAGATACTTGTGTTGAAAATATTCCTAATGAGCTCCGGTCTAAAGTTAATTTAGTCATTATGAGATGTACTAAAAAATTATCCTGTATTGGTTCTTTTAATAATTGGTTGATCAGATATATTTTCATACCTCAGAAAATAAATCTCGCATGCGTGTCGCACGTGCAACCTGCTAGTATTTGAATAAATAAATCTCAGGAACTGTGGAAACTTACCAGTTCATCCAACTCCTCCACTTTTGATTTTGCGAGCTGCGCCACCTTTGTCCTTCATTGATATCCATTGCCATGAGGTTTTTTACCCCTGCAAATTAGAAAGGGAAGACCAAGGATTTTAGTGAGACACCACTGGAAAGGACCTTCAAAATTTCAAATGTTGTCTTACTTGCAGAACAGAACCGATATCCAGCTTGGTCCCTTTCATATATGCTGCCTTGGTGATGATTTTTTACTCCTCATTCAAGTTCGGCATAAAGAAGGAGCCTTTTAGGCGAAGGCCAATGTTGTTTTAGTCAACAAGCATGTACCATGTTGAATCCACAAATCAGATAGATCCCAAGTACACAGACAGATCCTAAGAGGAGATCCTAGTACTTTATTAAAAATCTAAACACAGAAAAATAGAGGATTCCTATTCAGCATTTGCTATTAGTCTATCGCCTGAATGTTCTTCAGTAACTTCGTTAATGTGTGGAGCAGGTTTCCTATCTCCATGACCTGAATACTGTGATAGCAAAAGTTCAAGACATTAGACAAGAAAAATGGAGTTATGTCACTGAAATTTTATCACTCAGCAAAGCATCAGCTGAAGCAGTTAAGTTCCTAGTCACAAAGAGAGAATAGTTGTTGATGGAAACGTAATGGATATGGAAAAACAACACATACAAGATTAAAGACTATTATAATCTGTTTCGAGTATAACTATACCACGGTACACTTTAAGCGACTTTCGGTTAGTCGGTAAAGGCGCTATTACCGACTTTCTCGGTTGAGACCTTTACCGACCAACAACCACGGTCGGCGTAAGTGGCGTCGGTAAAAGTTTTACCGACCGGCCATCTTTTTACCAACCGATGATCGGTCGCTATTGTCAAATTTTTACCGACCAACAGTCCATCGCTATAAGTGGAATTACCAACCTATGGTCCATCACTAAACATTAACATAATCACACAAAAGCACATCATTATCATAATCCACATCATAAATTAACACTAATCTAGATATTTAGCAATTAACATTAATCCACAAATAATTATTATTATGTATAGACAATCACAAATACCACCAAGAGATCATCACAAATATTTTATTCACCATCATTGATGTGAAACAATAATTATCTGTCAACGAATCACAAATGCAGTTACATACTCATTGCTACAAACATACACATGCTCACAACAGCTCGGTAATAAACCAAACTACAAAAGTGTCACAGTAGAGACAACAAACTAAACCGAGAAATACACTCGACTGTCTTGCACACCCGTCATGTAGAAGAAGAAAGTGAGGAGATCACACTGGACTGTCTTGCATCATCCGTAATTACTGATATAATATTATCAAGCAATCAGTACATTTTTTATATTAAACCAGCATGGCAAGCACTTTAGTTAATAGAATAGCAAGCCAACACCAGGAGCATGAATATTACCTTCAGAAAGTGAGTTTGAATTTCTAATATCTGCATAGAGCATTATAAACAAGCAGCTAACACCAGGAGCATGAATTCCTTTATCGATTTCTTCAATTGGTAGAGCTGTGCATCAAATTGATTTGCTGCAATTTCAGATAAAGAACCTTAGTGTGCGAAAAAGAAAACCAATCTGACCATTAGAAGTAGAAAATAGCAACCAACGCCTTCCTGGGCAATCCAAAATTTCGCATATGGACAACCTTAGAACATGAAGAGGATTTCATTACCATGATGAATGAGCAACAACTCTGGTCCTGTGCGCAGTAGTTGGAGGACAGCTGGGGTCTTGTGCGGTACCTATGTTGGATTGGATCTGCACGTTGCTCCTCTCATCCGCATAGTGGTCGGAGGAGACGACCAGAACTGGAATGATAGGCGTTGTGCAGAGTAAGGCAATGGAGGATGTAGAGATCCCAGGAGCAAACGGGCTCACGGTGTCCTGCTCCTCCATCCTGGTTGACCTTGGCATGGCTATGGATCTGATGCCGATGAGCAGAGCAAAGATGCGCACGCATACGCGAAGGTCGGAGCACGAGCAGCGGAAGCGGACGAACCTGGAGGGAATGCAACTGCGGGCTGTACGCGGTACTGCGTAGAAGCGGCGACGCATGACGGGGGCGTTCACAGGGGCGTTCCCGGCGCTCCGCTGGCCTCCGCAATGGCCGCGCCGTCCCCGCGCTCGCTCGCACCCGCCGCGGCCTCCCTCTTTTCCTTCCCGGCACGGCGCTGGTCGTCGTCGCCGCCGCCCTTCCCGGCGTCGGCGTCCGCAGCTGCGGCGAGCGGGGAGAATGCCAAGGCCGCCACCGCAAGGAGGATGAGGAGGTAGATGAAGACGAGAGAGCCCGGGCGGCTGCGGCGACGCGGGGGTCGGGGTCGAGGAGCGGGACCGCGTCGGGGTCGGTGCCGCGTGGGGAGCACGGCTGGGCGTGCGCCTCCCGTGTCGGGGAAGGGACGCACGCGCTCCCTCGCGGACGGGGCTGACGCTTGACTTTGTTGGCGACTTCGTCTCCAAGTGAGCAGGGTCGTGGTGCTCGGGACAGGGAGAGGTGGCGGACGAGTGGCGAGAGGAGGAGGGCGCGGCGGTGGAGGGGAGGTGCGGGCGGCGGCGCGAGGAGGGAAGACTAGATTACACACCAGTCGCGCGAGCACCAGGGCCACGACGGCCACCGCCACGGTGACGAGCACCAGCGCCGCCGCCGATCAGACACAACTGTCTCCTCCGCGCGGCGCCCTGCACCCGCTGCGCCTCCGCCAGCTCCGCCGCCGCCCCGCCCAGGTCGCCCACCGCCGCCGCCACGTGGCGCTCGATGTCGTCGAGCCGCTCCACCAGGCCGCGATGCACCTCCGCCACCTCCCTCGCCGCCTCCGCCTGCTCCTCCCCCGCGCCGGACACCAGCAGCGCCGCGTAGGGGTTATTGCAGTCGCCGCCGGCGGAGAGGAGGCGGTCGAGCTGCTCCTCGGTGGGCGCCTCCCCGGCGACGGCAAGATAGCGCCGGGCCGCGTCATCGCGGCGCTGGGCCGAGACATGGCGACGGAGGGCCTGCACGTCGTCGGTCAGGCGGCGCAGGCGGGCTCGGAGGCCCGCCGCCGCGTGGGCTGCGGGGGCCGGCGCGCTGCGACCCATGGACGCCAGACGGGCCCGAAGGCGGCGGGCCGAGCCCAGAAGCCGGAACAGCGCGGCCTGCGTCTGCGTGGCGGCAAGCCCACCGTTGGCGGCGACGGTCTTGGTGGAGGCCTCGTGCGCGGCCCGCAGGCGGGCGAGCTCGTCGCGCAGCGCGCTGAGCTCGGTGGTGGCAGCGTCGGCTTCGGCCAGGAATGCGCGGAGCTCGGGCTCGGGGTCGTCGCCGGCGGCGCCCTGCTGCGGTTCCTTTGCCGCGGCGGCGACGAAGGAGTCGGTCATCAGGTCGTTCATCTGTGGCCGGCGGATATGCTGCGAGATCGATCCGTGGTGCAGAGAAACCATTTATTTTTTTATTGGCCGTTTGCAATTATTCTGCTCTTGCAAAGGCATAAGTAAACTTGGCCACTTGGGGATGTAGTAGACACTTGTTAAAAGTTGCATTCAAATAATCGTTGAATGACACACGATGAATCACATAGAGGACTCAACAACCTAAATAGCTTCTGATGTGGGTTGCGGGACTATTCTCGTTCAAAACTACATTTAAATACAAACACTTAATATAACATCCTAGAAATCACGAAGAGAGCTCACAACAAATAAAAAAATTTCAATGTGGGCTCAATAGAAGGGCTAAGAACTGAAGAGCATCACTAAAGAATCGAGTGGGAGTGTCACAGTGAGAGTGAAGAGTGAATTCAATTTTCTCACAAAAAAAGGAGTTAATCCAGTTATAGGAGGTAGGAGTTAAGAACTCAAGATCATCACTAAAGAATTGAGTGGTAGTGTAAAAATACCATAGGTCCTAACTTATTTTGTGTCCACACTGAGTAAACTCTTCAGGTATACCATCCTACTTAACCTTTTTACCATAATGTACCAGGTGGGTCCCCAAACTGCAATGCCTTGCATAAGCACACGGCGTAGGAAATGAGAAACACATAACTAGGACGACCACACAAATATATCCATTCAACAATTATTTTGACAAGATGGGGTGTGAGGCAACCACATATTTGTGACTTCAGTCTGCAGAATTTACATATGCACAATAATTGCAATACATAATATAGCAAAAGATATAAATATAACAATACCTCCACAGACCCACATATAACAGGACAAATTGATAATCAACTCTGATGTATGGTCACACATAGTTATATCTAATGAATTAATTGTAGACACAGGATTCATTGCTTCACTTGCAAACTTGAGCCCAAACCCCATGAACACAAAATCAGAACCGGTCCCTACAGAGGAGGTAATACAAAAATAGATAAATGAAGTGACAGATGGAAGGAACAAGATATTTGTTGGTAGCTGTCAGGCTCTCAAGCCAAAAGCAAGTAATATTGCAAGAGACCTAACTAATAAGGAAGACAAATCACTACTCATACAACTTGTACCAAACAACCTATATGAAAGAACAAGATCTGACCAACTCACCTTCAAAAAAAATCAAGAAGAGAGTTAACTTATCCAATTGACTTGCTTACTTGCTAAATAATGCAGGTTTCATACACATCACAACCAATATATATAAGGGTAGCTGTCCCACAAACATTGACCATACCACCATAAAAATAATTTAGCATGTCCTTTTAACAGAAGGCTCTCACCATCATGAACTAATCTAAATTACGATATTACAATTTAAAAGTTGTTGTCACTAAATATATAAAGCAGTTCTCAGGCACAATGCTGCTTACAGTTAAAGATCTCGATACTTATATGTTCTAATTTAAATAAATATGTCTGAGGATAAAGCTCCATAGCATATACTTAGTATCTACATATTAGCAACGCATCAGCCATCGACCTACAAGATGAAAAATTCAGGCAACAAAAGACAAAGAGACGGGGAACTGAAGATTACCTTTTTTTATCTCATCCCATGTGATTCCTTGATGGGTTTCTCGAGAAGCGCAAGGTAGCCAGAGTGTAGGTATCTAATGTTTGGTAGTGCTGAGGCATCCTTCTCTGGCTCGCTGCAGATAAAAATTTATCTTCAAAATGAAATGAACTCGATAACATTGAAAATGAACATATCTTGTCAAGCTTGGATCTTCAATACACCCAAGTATTGTCAAAAAGGTGCCTACCTGGAAAGTTAAACTTCTAACTGAATATAGAAATGGGATAAAAAAGAACCAAATCAAAATATTGGATTGCACATGGATCCGTGAGATCACTGATCTTTCATTCCAACCTACAAAGTAATCATGTTAAATACAGCTGAAATTTCTAGTCAATATATTCCAAAAACACATGGTGCACCTCAGCTCAGTTGACTAATTTTAACATAATATATGCTACATGCATAACAAACACATTTTTCAATTAGCAAACCGGCGCGAATAAATACATACATGCGAACAGGATAATTAGATCTCTAGGAAAATTGCACGCTAAAATTCATAGGCAACGGAAAAAACTAAAGCCACGTGAAATGTTTGGCTGCAGTGACATGTTAGACTATTGGTATTGGACTCTTGTGTTTAGGAAACACTCCAGATTCTCATGAATAGTCTCTTGTTTCTTATCACAGAGTACAGAAGAAAACCATGCATAAAAATATTTGTTTTGTCTATAAGGTTATCATGCCCTTAACTAATTTCTTAATAAGTATCACAGAGCACACAGGAAGGTCATGGATAAAAAATACTTGTTTTGTCTATAAGGTTATCATGTCCTTAACTAATTTATTAATAAGTATCACAAAGTACACAAGAAGACCATGGATAAAAAATATTTGTTTTGTGTATAAGATTATCATACCCTTAACTATTTTCTTAACAAGTATTTTGAGCCTAAGAAACCGGAGGGTATATCCTGCAAGTGGAGAACTACTGCAAGTGGGCACTAACTAACAGTACCATCAGTAGGATTTAGGTGGCAAGCAAAAAATGAGTTAATATGGAGCATTGTCAGAAATAGGAACAAAAGAAAAAATGCTTAATATGTCTAAGCATTGTTCTGAATATTCTCCTTCAAGGCTTCAACAGAAATGTCCTTTCATATGATAAGACCTCAAAATGACTGGTAAACACCTTCCTCTATAACGAAAGTATAAAGTGTAAAATTGTAAAAGCAAAGGCAGAGCCCTGGCATGTAACCAGCAAGGCTAATGGCTACTTTTTTATAATGTGACCCCACATCTGAAAATGAGGACCAAAGCATCAGTTTAAAGCATTGCTACACGGCGGCACTTAATATACTGGAACACACGGGCACTTAATATACTATTTACTCGAGTGGTTCATTTTTTATTTACAGACCACAATTATTTATGAAAATCTGGTTATAGAAAGTAGGAGTTATCTGCTTTCAATAAATCCAAAGGATTTAGATGCATAAAAGGAAATCTTTGTCATGGGTTAAAAATTTCATACAACCATATAATGTCGCGACAAAGCCTAATAATCATAGGTTAGAAGGATAATCAAGAAAGGAATATACAATCACTAGGTTGCCGCTCTATGCATGCTTCAGTTCATCATGGAAGTTGCACTTGTGCCCACAATCGATGCACATTTTCAGCACTGCATACATGGAAAAGAATTTGGCAAAGAGCATAGTAGATATATGCAGAGCTAGCTCTTACCTTTCACCCTTTTAACAGTTCCTAAAGAAAAAGACTTCTTTCTAGTGGATGGGCAACAGTACGGCCACCACACCACTTCCGCTTGCATGTAGTGGCATATAGATCCGCATACCGGAGGAACACAAATGGCATGACCTGGAGCCACAAATGGCATGAACATTGGTCTGGCGTCTGGCGTCGTAACCTGAAACCGTAACCAAAACAAAAAGCAATCCCCAAAATCATCCACACGTCAAATAGAACCAAGATATGAAACAACCATCACAATTAAAGCATAGCAAACAACAGGAAACATATCACAAATATAAAAAAAAAGACAAACAGGGATGGAAAGGGCCCATTCATGAGCCTCACCTAGTCACCAGCCTGCCGGACCTCAATGTACATCAATCCCTTGCTCGCAAGAAACTCAATCGAATCAAATGTTTACCTCAAAGCATATTGGACAGTTATGATGCATTGCTCTCTCCACGCAATGATGAGAATCCTTCAACACACAGCTATAACAACATCCTTGTCATAAAACAGCCCCACAAAATAGACCAACCTTTAACAGGTAGTCAGTTATTATTAAATAGAAGTGTCAAATGCTTGGAATCAATCTTACCGCATTTTTCACAGTGATAGAAATTCTCTGCACCACCAGTTCTGCAAAAACACCAAGTTTTGATCGATATGAGAGAACAAAAAATGTTGATGTTCAGAAAGCTCGTGGCATGAATTCAGATGTAATACTACTTGCCTACACATGCCACATCTGTTGCAGTGAAATTGGTTCTTTGATACCTGAAATATCATAGAACCGGACACAAATTGGAGAAAATGAAAGTACTTCTGAAATAACGTTCAAAATAGCATATCGACTTCACATGAATCAAAATATAGCTTACATCGTCGTCAAAGAAGTTGCATTTCACGCAGAAGTAATTACCCATATGTGTTCAACAGTTTGAACAGTCTTGCTGGACCTGTCATCAAGAAGAAAAAAGAAAGGTTTACATGTGAATACACCCAGAACATTGTTGACTGTGCGGAAGCGCGCAGGAGCATCATCGTCATGGTCACCGTCCACCATGTCGTGGAAGTTACTTGGCGGGGTTGCGAACTCGACAGGCTCGAGCGACTCATCTGTCGCGATCGGTGCAGGAGTCGTGGGCGGCGTCGTGGGCGCCGCAGGCGATGCAGGTGCGACTGCAGTCGTTGGCGTCGCGGCCGGCGTAGATGTCGCAGGCGTAGGACTCCTGCTCACCAGGTACTCGACATCGTCCGGGAACGCGACCGTGAACACCTCCACGCTGCCATCTCCCTCGCCACCGGCTTCAGCTCCCCAGTCCCACCGCGCAGCCTCATCAAACACAACGTCGCGCGCAACGTGAACACGACTTCGTATATGAATAAGCAGTTATTGTACAAAATAAAAAAGTCATTGCATAGATCCAGAGTAAGCAGTTTATGTAATATACGAAGAATGATTTGTCAAAAGGCTTGGTTATTACGTATACATAGTGCAAAGTGACCAATTATAAATCTGCATATGGATTGTAATTGTGAGTGCATTCATTTTTTTGGCAAATGTCTTTTTTGACGATAAACAGAAATTACAGAGATTGTTGTTTCATTCTACAACATATGAAGTAGCAATTTGGATAGAAAAAAAAAATCAACTGAAGCCTTTATATGGTAGGACTGGTACAAAGTTGTTCCAAGTTTATTCAGTAAGCACATGTTGAACTAAAGGAGACATATAACCATTGATACAGAGAAAAGAAAGGAACCCATAATTAGAATGTAAAGACAAAAAATGACAGGAATTGTGTAGTAATCTGAGATCCTTACTTTCTCCATGAAATTTTAAACCATTGGTCCAACGGTACAACCTCTCTTCTCAGTGCTGATATGAAGTAAAACATCCCCTCTATCTTAACCCCAGGGGTGGCCGTTTTCTTCTTATGAAGCACCAATAACTCCGAATATAGGTCACAACATCTGTTTGAGCAACCACCATATATAGCTTGAATCAGCACCTGAAATCTGAGAAGGCATGACTCAATTGAAAAGGAATAGCACCTACTGTAGATTTATTAGTAGTACATGGAAAGGTAACCTATGATGCAAGAACTAAATATAAAAAATAAAAGGACTCAGAGCACCTCATATTCAACATGCCAATTTCAGTTTTTTTTTACTGCACAATATTAATATATTGATTACATTAAGAATCGAGAAAGTTGGCTTTTTATTTTCATCATATCAAGTCAATAAAAGGCATGACATGATCTTCAGACCAGACTATTATGCACCTGCACTTACCCAAATGTATAGCTCAAAACATTATCATGACAAACATGTTAGAATATTAGCACATAGCAACAGAAATCCCTTTGTCTTATGACGTGCATCAAATCTTTGTAACTGTTAATATGTGTACTGAAAAAGAAGAAAAGTACTTGCGCAGAAGACTTGCAAGAGCAAATTGAATTTTATCTCCATTAAAAGCTTGCTGCAAGTTGCCAACTTGCTGCGAGTTGCCAACCAGCTGCAAGTAAAAACAAAAAGATCTACCCCCATCAATATATTTAGGATCAATTTTTTTTTTTTGTAGCAAACAGCTATGAAAAGGAAAACACTGAACCCTGATTTTTTTTGTTGCAACCAGAAACATTTATTATTCTTATATAAAATCCTTATAGAGACTTCAATCCCTGCCATCTTTGGACACAACCTATCGATATCCATGAACAGTTTTGGTAGTGGTAGAGCAAGAAAAATGAAACAAAAGGAAAAATCAAAGAC
>JAZFNS010044978.1:0-10565 GCA_037127165.1 Alloteropsis angusta | reverse complement strand
TGCACTTCTGAATTTTTTTTCTTCCTTGCCTTGTCTTTCTTTCTTTCTTTTGATGTGGTTTTTTCATTTCCTTTTTGAGCACCTCTTTACCTTTTTATTTATCTTTTTTTCCAGAATTGCAGCAAGACACAAAAAACCACCAAGTATACTTGATAAAAAAATTGAACTTGATTGCACCATGATATCCAGACCAATATGTTGCTTTAAGTTATAAATCAAATAGAACAACATAAACTTTTCCTTCCCCTTCAACTTGCATGGCAACCTAATTTGGTTGTGGGGAAGAAAAACAATATATTCTCTCTCAATAGCAACCAAAACATGATACTAAGACCACCAACAAGACCTAGACATGACGAACACAAAAACACGAGGGACTAAAATTTAGAAAAGCACACTAAGCACAAAAGTTGTGGGGCACAAAGGGGTTATAGGACAGTGGAAATATTTTTGTAGGGATCTTTTTTGGACTACAGATAAATGAAAACAAGATGAATCTATAGGGGAACAAGGTAGTATACTTCACAGGCAACCTATACCACTTGATAAAGCGCTGGCCGATCTTCCGAGAGGTAGATGGTAAGCTCGAATTGGTGAACAACTCGAAGTGGCTTCAAATCAAGCACGATTCGAACCCCGCGACAGTTACACCACTGCTTTGTTGGTTATCAGCCAAGCATAACTTGATTAACCTCGCCAAGAAGTCTTTTCCCTGCAAGTGAATCGAAGAACATAAGCAAGAAAGTGAAAGCACACAATCTGAAATTGCACATTCATATAAAATGAAACGTATGGGTTCGAGCTCTAATAAACAAAGGATTAATTGCCATAGGGTTATAGAACAAGAACAGGAGCCTTGGATCACTACAAACGGACTTGTCACCATAGTTACAATGGATATATCACAATTTCAACTTCAAAAACTTGACCCAAACAAAACCTGAGTTTCTATTGCGGCGACTACTAAATTTATACCCTACAGGGGTGAGCTAGGGTTGCNGGTGACTAGGGAGGAGGCGCCCACAACATGGGCTTAAGGCCCGACATGATACAAAGTCCAACAACCCGAAAGATGGTGGCGNTAGCGCCCTAACCGATTTTGGATGTTCACTTGTTTTGACGATTCCCGTTCACTCAGATGGAATTGTAAGATGAAACATGTTGATGCAGAATTTGGCCAACACATGAGAGTGCTAGATCGCACAGCACGTAACATGAATTGCTTGCAGCTTCCCTTCACAGACTGGTCTGGTGTACTGGTTAGACCGATCTCCTCTAGAGAAGTCAGGAGCGAGCCCTAAGAACGCCACCTAGAAGGATCCGGCAGGGTAGACACGTGTAGGGGTTCCCTAGGGTCGGCAGGCCACCTAGAATGTCTTCAAACGTCGTGGAGACGAAGGAAGAACAACAAGTTTGGGTTTGGAAGAGCTAGGGTTGAAGAATGCAAAAAGTAAAGGAAAAAATAGTAGATTTGATTGAGTCAATTGGGTATTTCCTCAATTGGCTGAATACCCTTATATTTATAGGGTGGGTAGGGCTTATCCAGGAAGGAAACCAAGTTACATATCATTACAATCTCAGAATACTAAACCTAGTCGAATTACAAGGGCAGACCGGTCTGATCAGTCCCCTAAACCGGTCAGACCGGTCTGGGCTCAGATTTTCCCTTTTTGTGTCGATCCTCCGTCTTGCCTCTTGCACCAACACTTGCGGTCCTCCTTCATTCCAGGAATCGTAATAGTCGATCCATGTGGACCAATCATTGCGATCTTCAAAGCACCGGACCATCCAGTCCCAGACTAGTCAAACCCATCGAGCAAATCGGTCTAACCGGTCTGTCTCGGCCTTTGCCAATTTCGATTGTCAACGCATGCCCCCTATTTTTTGGTAAAGCTTGCATACCATAAGACATATTAGTACCAAAACTGTCACCTGAGGATGATGTTTTAACAGAATTCATCGGCCATGAAAATTCCTAAGGGCGATATCCTAGTATCATAAGCCACTTCATGCTTCTTGCCAAACACTTGGATAGTACTTTTTTCAAGTACTTCCCATTAAACGCCTTAGGCAAACGTTCTCCTTGCCGCGTCTCCATCATATTGGAATTCCCGCCATCGACCTTGAATACTCAATATGGACATTGCCAATTTAGAGACCACTTGCCGAACTTACTATCTCTAGCACTAAGTGGCAATATTGTCTTCCAACTGAAAAGTCTTCTCGTTATCCTTCTTGTTGTATGCTCTAGCAACTCGTATCTTGGCTTTCTCAATTTCCTTGAGAGCTTGTACACACTTATCGATCACTTCATCAATGTTATCCATCATCAAGTCATAATATTCCGAACTGAAAGCTTATTTTGTTTAGCAAGTCTATAAGCATCCAGATTTGCCTCAACGGGCAAAACAACCTCTTTATCATAAACAAGCTCAAAAGGAGTGACCTTAGTAGCACCATTTCTAGATATGCGATGAGCCCATAAAGCTTCTAACAAAACATTGTGCCACCTTCGGGCATGTTCCTCTATTTTCTTCTTGATCAACTTTATCAAACTTTTGTTACTAGACTCGGTCTGACCATTGGCCTAAGCATAGTATGGAGATGAATTGATTACTATTTCTTCTCGCATCTCTGATTTAAGTGATTCTAGTGGTCATTGGTTCGTAATGATGAGATTTATATTTGAAGATGTTCATATTATTTTGTAACTTTTTGTTTTACTTTTCTTATATTGATGTTTTTACAAAACAATATAAGAATAATATAAGAAATAGTGATAAAATAGTATAAAGACCATTTTAAAAGATAAAGGTTGTTGTTATGAATGCATGATCGCAAGAATCACCTAAATCGGAGGTACGAGAGAAAAGTAATAATCATTTTAAGATCTAAGGACTAAATTGTAAATAAAAATTTAAAACCACTTACCAAAATCGCCCGATGGCCAAATTTGAAGGGTTTTGATAGTTGGACGCCAAAGATACCCGGTTTTGGAGTTCGATGGCCAAAACCAGACTGAGGCAAGAGTTGGATGGTTGAAAATGGACTTTTTCCTTAAGTTTACAATAGCATCACCATCAAAGAGCATCATATAAATTGGCCTCCCTTTAATGTGACCCTTCACATAAAGAGCTTTTAGATGGTTGTCCTATTCTAAGGGCTTCTGTAATACAACATAAAGAGCTGGGTGAAGTCTACAGCATCATCATCGTTGCCCATGTGAGCTTCTGAAATAGCAGTTGGTGCAATCGAAACCTTAGCGAAAGAAGAAAACGCATCAGCTACAAACTCTCCAGGCGAGGCCGGTCTGACTGGTTCTGGACCAGTCTGACCGGTTTCATCCGCCGGACCTAGAACAGGAACGAACCGGTCTGGGATAAAGGTCTGACTGGTCTGAGATACCGGTCTAACCAGTCTCGGCCACATTAGCCGAGTCTGCCACGGGTAGCTCAACTTTTTCAGGCATAGCCATCTTGAACACTAGAGACATCCTTGGAACTTTGACCGGACGGTGGAATCATCAGCTTGACCTCATTGAACCACTCCTCCCTTTTCTCCACCAATTCTTCCTCTCTTTGCTGTTGCACAACCGCTGCAGCCTTCTCCTCTAAGAATGACATAAACTAGGGGGACACCACCTCGGCTGCATATACTAATTTAGCGGCATGATTTTTATGGCCGAGGCACCACATTGGGTCCATCGTCCATTGATGGATCAACTGCCATAGAGCCAATTTGAATCACACTCTTCACAACTGGCTTTGGAATAATAAGTGCATGCTACCCGTTCCTCTATACAGGACAATACTCTTGCCTAGCCAGTTCCTTGCCTGGCCTATGCTGGAAACCAGTCAGACCGGTCTGGGATACCTATTGATCAATCTGTGTTGCTGAGGCACAAACATCAGTTTTTGTTGAACATTTGTAGGCCTAAGTTGTGGTGCAGTCATTCTGTTATGTACATAAGCCTTAGACCATGATTGATTGGGTGCAGGATAATAAGGAACCCACATTAAACCATCTCTCCAAATAGATTGTGGAGAGGAAGGTGGAGATGGCCTCCATGGCCTAGAAGGACCAGCACCATTGAATGAGCTTGGACCCTTACCCCACTATCTTTTTGGTGCTTCCATCACAATAGAATCCCTTGGTGGTGATCTTGGTCTCTTTTTTAGCTACCGATCTTGTTGAGCGGCCATGTTTTGCATATGGTTAGCCATGACTTGATCAAAGCTCGCTTTTGGCTTGAAAACCTTCCCCTGATCTTTGCCTTGATTGTTTTCCAATGACCAACATTGGGACGCTTAGGCATGAACGTTCGGACCAGCCTCTAGGCCAGACCGGTCTAACTGACCGGGAAAACTGGTATGACCAGTCTTTCCTAGGTAGCAGGAATAGATGGGCTTTGATGTTGTGCTTGGGACCCAGATTGCCCGCTCACCTCCAGAATTCTTCAGCATAATGATCAAAGTCATCTTTCCATCAAGAGCTTGCTTAAACACCACTTCTCTCCCAAGCACTTTGTCATGTTCTGTCACCCTCCTTGGTTCTCCGATCACAACATTCTTGCCTCCTGTTGTATCGGGATTATCTGGCTGAACTAGTATCTTGGGATTCTGGAGGTCCATGGTATTGGCTACCATTTTGTTGACCAGAAACGGGCGCTTATCAACTTGCATCTTATTTAAACTCAATTGTCCTTCATTCACAACCAATTGAATCTGTTGACGAAACAAATTCAATCATTAGTCGCATGAGAAAAAGAATTATGATATTTACAATAAGCACACCGCTTTAACTCCTCAGGTGGCAGAATAGTTAAAGAGCATTTGATATATCCATTCTTATGCAATTCATCAGAAATTTTATCACACTTATATACATCAAAAGTAAACTTCATCTCCTCTTACTNGATTCCTATGAGTCGACTTAAGAGATGTGCAAGTAAAAGCTTTATTAGATGCTGGCCATACAAACTCAGTGGCNCAACACACCATGAGATTCTTCATCGGAACTACTAGAATCACATTCAGGATTATGCAAATTAGCCTAATGAGTTGAAAGGCTTACTTTTGAATCTTTGCTTCTGTTGACGGTCCTTAAATGCACCAATTGTTAACCGCGAGCGCATGGATCATCATAGCTCTTCCCTTGGAGTATTCCCCTAAGGTTTATCAATCAGTGATTGACGGTGAACTACCTAGGGTTTTCTATTGTTGGGGATTGCCTTTTTGGAAACGCCTTCGAGGGTCGTTGCAAAATGCCTTCGGTAGATGACTAACATATGCCGCTTAGATCGGCTTTGTTCATGTTTTAAGCAAGTAGAAATGGCTTCGACTAGATGAAATTGGCCGAAGGCAACTTCAGTCGTCCAGTTCCATGTCGGCCTGAAGACGAGAGCAGGCATTGAGTTCCTTCGGGACGGCTTCGGAAGAAGCACTAAAGGAAGATGTTGCATATGGTAAGGTGTCCGCGGGGATCTCACAAAGGAATAAAGAAGCCAACCCTGAAATGAAGCCGATTAACGAAGAAGAACTAGTGAAGGACTTCAGGCAATGGGTCAAAACCGGTGTAATAAAGTACACATGTTCACATTAGTGTTGTAAGATTACCTTTTTTCCTCAAAAAGTGTAACACTGTAGAGTCAGGGGCATGTAACTTACTTTACAAGGGTAGTATGAGGTTGCAAAAGGTGACCTCTGGCCTCCCTATAAAGGAGACCCCCTCACATGTGTAAAGGGGAGGACTTTTGGAAAAGTACTATTATAAAGCGGCTTTAAACCTTCTTTTGACTTTTACCTTCTCTTATCTCCTCTGTTGTTTGTGTTTCCCTGGTTTAGAACCACAACAGTCTGGCGCCCACCGTGTTTAGGCCTGAAGCGAACCCACGAAAGCAAACATGCCACCGAAAAGTCATTGAAAAGAACCAATCTGGCAGTGTCCAAAGGAATCGAGCATGATCCTCTCCAAGTTGACCCCAAAGCAACATTACTACTCACCTACGAGAGCCAAAGACCTCCCCTCGAAGACGATCAAGACATACAGCTCACAAAGGAAGAGAAGTTGCGTCGGATTGAAGAAGATTGCGCCTGCGTCACGAAGAAAAACAAAGAGAGATCGAAGTTGCTCAGAGAGAGATTCAGCAAGAGCTCCAAGAAGAAGAAGAATCGCAGGAAGAGGCATTAATTCGAACTCATCAACGTATTCTCGAATTGAGACAGGCAAAGTTGAGGAGAACCAACACCACAAACACAAGAGCTGCCCAGATTCGCCAAGAGCTAGAGAAGGCAAATAAGCAAGTGGCAGAGTGGCAAGCTCAGCTAGCTGACCCTATGCTCGAAGATATCAAGAATCACATATCAAACTCCAGAACTGGCTTCCAGAACCATCGTACCTGTTATGTTGATCAAAGCTGCTCACTTTCTAAAGCTCTGCAACTGGCGGTTTGGCTGCCTTTGTATAAACCAATCTCACTACCAAGGTACAATGGTTACACCGATCCAAAGCAGTTCCTTATGAGTTACGAAGCTGCAATAGCTTCGGCAGGGGGGACGAGATTGTCTTGGCAAAGTCATTCATCATCATCTGTGATGCTGCGACAATGAGTTGGTACGCAAGATTGCCTGGTTTATCAATTTGAAGTTGGCATGAACTAAGGCGTGAACTAATCAAAAACTTCAGTGTCATGACCGATCAAACTTTGTCATACGCAGAGTTGACGATCAATCAGCAATTGAAGGAACCTCTTGAGGAGTACTTTTGAAGGTTCATCAAATTGCGTGCACAAGCTCCACATATTCTAGACGAAGCCGCCAAATATGCCGCTATCCAGGGGCTTTGCCCAGGTCCATTCGCTCAGCATATTGTGAGAGGGCCGCCAAACACTGTGGTCGAACACTATGATGAATTCAAGAAATACTGCCGCTCAGACAATGACGACAGAATGAGAGTAGCCAGAGAAGCCATCCTCAAGAATCAACCCAAAAATCAAACCAAACCAAACCAATTCTAACCCACACATTATCAAAGATATCCCTCTCAGTACATCATGAGTGTCGGAAGCAACCAGAACCAGGAGACAATGACGACCGAAGCTAACATTGCGCCTTCTGACAGCTCCGCAGATATCATTCTCGCAAGAATTCTTAGGTTGATGAGAAATATCAACCCCGACAATCTAGAGCCATCTGACACAACTTTAATTGGCTTCGGGGGAAAAAGGACCAAAGCCCTTGCGAAAATTTCACTCCCAGTCTCCTTCGACGACACCTCAAACGCACGCATAGAGTACATTACCTTCAATGTAGTAGACACAGCAATAGAATCCTTCGCCTCATCAACGCTGGAACTGCCACAATCCATTCTTATCGTGGTATGCTTAAGACAAAAGATGTTCTCCAATCCAAAATAAAAATCCTTGGTATCTTGAACTCTAAATGCAAGTAGAAGGTATTGGTTACTCACCATAGCATTTTGTTCGAATCTGAGACTCATTACATTAGTGGAAAATGTAAACATAGCTAGAGCCTAGAACCCTTCATGATTAATTGCAATAACTGACGTTTCTGGTTCAATTCGCATAACCGAAAGATGGAGATAAATAAGAAAAATGAAATGCTCCAAGATTTTGAACGTCCTTTTGTGTTAGTATGTGAGCTTCATGTAATTAAGGATTATCGGAGTTTGCGTTATTGGAGTTTGACTTGACTTATGAGTCAGCCAAAGGCGGTTAAACGAGAAGTGATGGCTGCTTTTGTGACTTAGCATATCGGGAAGGAGGTCAAGATGATAGAGTCGAAGCGTTGGACTATGTTCATTGATGGGTCATCATGTAATCAAGGATGTGGCATCAAGATTGTTATTATTTCACCTTGAGGGGCAAGTTTTGAATTTGGTTTTCAATTGATCCTACTAGCACTAAAAATCTCAGAGAATATCAGGCTATTATTAAGGATTAAAATTATTGAAGGAAATCGTAGCCGAAGCTATAGAGGTGTTTGGGGATTCTCCAGTGGTTGTTAATCAATTGATCGACAAATATGATTGTAAAGATGATATTTTAATCAGATATCATGAAAAGTGCCATCAGTTGTTGGAGGGCTTTATAATATTCAATATTGTAGGATGGACGATAGTTGGCGTCAGTGGCTCTCCTAGGCTTCCCTCATCTGGGATCCCAAGGTTGGTGTCTTTCTGCATAGAGAGTTTCTCTCAACAGGGGTTAGTGGTAGCAAAGTGCAACGTCAAGAAATCCAAGGAACACATGAAACTGTTTCATGCCTATTGAACCTCCGGAGGAAGTATAAGATGTTGTATAACCATTTGTTGATGCACCAGTCCCATGAAGGTCTGCAAGGGCACATCGTGCAACTAACAAGTTGATGCTCCTAACCACGGGAATGGATGACTTATTGTTCTAGGACAATGATGAGCCTAAGGCATATATAGAAGCCGTTCAGGCCGACGCCAGCGAGTGGGACCCCATGAGAGAGGAGGCTGGTCTGGGTTTTGGCGTGGCGCTGGACGGACCCAATGGGCAGCAGCGCTCGGTGGAGCCAACTGCTGCCCGACAGGGGTCGCCCCGACACCCAAATCCTTTGACAGAGCACGCGGGGGATCTACTGCTCGATAGTGGCAGCGGCCAGGCTGGCAGTGAGCGCAGAGGCAAGGCTGGCGAGCTACAGGAGCTCGCACAGGAGATCGCACCGGATCCACAAGACGCGAAGCTCGCGACGTGCAGGCTCAACCCCTACTGCCATCCTGGGGGGCTGTCTTCGGAGCCCGGGGGGTGTAGTGGGCCGATGGTTGGGCCAACCAGGGACTACATTACTGACGATGGCGGCCTGTTTGATTTGAATGCAGACTACGGGCCTTCAGAGGAGGAAGCTGGCGAGACAACCCTACAGATCGGACAGCTNGCGCCTCAACAAGACTGCAGTTGAGCCGCTCGGGCACAAGGGAGGAGCGAAGGGCAGTGTGTCCTGTTTCTCTATCCCCATCAAGAAGAGCCTGCTGTGCACGCCGATGCACCGACAGAGGCAGGTCTCGCTGAAGAAGAGCTCAGCAACAGAGTGTGGTGGAGCCGGCCACGGGGGGAAGAAGAAGGGGAAGGCCGCAGCTAAAACCTCTGGGCGCACCACCTGCAGAGCCCCGCTCGAAGGCAAAGCNCGCCAATCTGCTACTCAAGGCGAGCGGGGTCCTGGGGCCTGAAGAGCAGCGGACGGACACGTCCATGACCAAGCTTGGGGAGCTCTTCTCGATTCCTTTGACTCTGGACACCGTGGGAAGCCTCCGGGACTCACTTGGCCTGCCTGCTGGGGATGGGCCGGACCACCTCAACAGTCTCATCCTGGAGACTGCCGAGGGTCCAGACTCTGCTTGATCGACCTGCGGGTCAAGGATTGGGGCGCTGAAGGAGAGTGCGTGTATCTGTTTAAATGGTAGTTTCATGTTTTAGTTTGGGTAGCGTGGGAGGAGGTGGTGTGCTGTGGCACCATTGTATGGCTGTACCCTGTTGTGTGTGTTGTTCTGCGTTGGTTGGTTTGTACGGTGGTTGTTTCCAAGAGTTTGAGGAGCCTGTCAGTTTCAAATGAATGATCCCAATTGTGCAATTTTGAATTGGAACGTCCGAGGATTGAATAATGGGGCGAGAAGAAAGGTCGTGAGGGAGCTGGTCGCTGAACAGAAACCTACCATTGTGGCACTCCAGGAAACTAAGCTAGAGGTCGTTGATCGGCAAGTAATCCTGGAAACCCTANTCTGACAGGTTTGTGGAGAATTTTGTGGCCCTTCCAGCAGCCGGTACAAGGGGAGGGATCCTGATGGCAGTAGATGACACTTGCTATAGATTGGGGTCAGTAGAGCTGGGGGTTCATTCCTTAACTGCTCAACTTCTCTCAGTTTCTGTCCCAATTCAGTGGAGCATCACGGTAGTGTATGGACCTCAAGAAGACAATGAAAAGCTGCAATTTCTCGGCGAACTGAGATGGATGAAGCAATGCGTGGAGGACAGATGGNCTGGTCCTGGGAGACTTCAATTTGATCTTGCGAGCGGCCGACAAGAGCAACGACAACTTAAACAGGAGCTTGATGGGAGCTTTCAGGGACTTGGTGCGTGATCTCGACCTGAAGGAGCTGAATTTGCAAGGGCGAAAGTTCACCTGGTCAAATGAGAGGACTCACACCAGGATTGACAGAGCATTCTGTTCGGTGGAATGGGACCTCATGACGCCGGACGTTTCCTTGCATGCGCTCTCATCCAAGATGTCGGATCACTGTCCCCTGATGCTTGTCGGATCGGGAACAGTAAAGAGGTTTGGGGGGTTCAGATTCGAATCCTTCTGGCCAAAAGTTCAGGGCTTCTCTGAGGTGGTGCAACAGGCATGGCAGCGCTCTGTACACATTCACAACCCCTTTCTCCGGCTGCACGTAAAGCTCCAACGGATGGGCAAGGCGCTGCGGGCGTGGTCTAGACAGCTGTTTGGTAGGAACAGGCTTCTGCTGAAGGCAACTGAACTCCTGATTGGCATTTTTGACGCAGTGCAAGAATTCAGGGCGTTGAG
>JAZFNS010072455.1:23674-34945 GCA_037127165.1 Alloteropsis angusta | reverse complement strand
GGCAAATACTATCCTAAGCACCACGCTTATGATAATAAGTGCTATCCTAACCTTGATCAAAGATTTAAGATACTTTACGGATAAAGCAACGATCCCATAAGCAAAATAAAGTACTTAGCATAACTATAACTCTAAATTGAATACTGAATTGAATCTCTGATACTTACTCGAAGGCTCGTATCCGTCGAGGTACCAGAAGCCGAGGGTCANTGACACGCCGGGACTCCTCAGAACTCTCCCTCACTCTCTCCCTACTTCTACTCTAATTTGAGGAGAACTTCGCCTTGGATCTTCTCTTCTGCTCGATGATGCTGCTTGCAGGTATTTATAGGCTCAAGAGTGAGTAGGGGATGAGCATGAGGAGGCTGAGGACGTTTCGCGCCAAGACCCGGTCGGCCGACCGAGGGGGGTCGACTAACCCTCTGATTCGCCGCCTTCACTTCTCCACANCAATCCTGGAGGCGGTGCTGACCCGTGGGAGAAGGGGGAGGCCCATTGGGCCCAAGACCCGGTCGACCGACCTAGGGGGGTCGACCGACCTGGCTTTGCCGCCTTTTGGCCTAGGTTTCGTCTGGGTGACTGCCCTATGGGCCCTAAGGTCAGTTGTGGCGGGTAGGACGGTTGTGGAGTACGGGATATTCTCTTATGGGCCCATGGATCCATGTGATGCCGTTTTCGCTTTGATATCGTCCCTTGATTTTCCACCATCCTTGAGTCAGTGGCCATGATGCTTCATAAGTGTGTTTGTTTGCATGGGACGAAGATGGGCCTTGTTGGGCCAGATCCCTGGTCAGTTGACNGTCGGCCGACCTGGGCCTGGGCCCAACTTGGTCCATCTTTTCCCATTTTGCCCCTGAGTGCATAAGCTCACCAAAACTTGTGGAATTTCTTAGGAATAGCCCCTAGTCTAATGCATTTCATCCAAATCTATGGATATGTTGACAGTTTAGATATGCGGTTAAGAGATGTCAACAGAAATCATGAACTTTTCCTACATTTGAATTTCCACTAGCCAACAAGTGTAGAGAACAAAGTATATGAAAGTTCATCATGTTATTCATGTCATGGGGAAGAGATTCATTTTTATATTCATATTTTATACTTCAGCATCAAATCACATAATATCAGTTGAATTTGAATGAGTATAAGTCAAACCAACGCGCTGGAGAAAGAATGGGCCAGGGGGAGCCCAGCCCAGGTCGGGCGACCGGGGTCTGGCCCCTATGGTGCCTATCTTCTGCGTGTTATTCTGTAACGCTAGGTACGTGTTCTTTGAAGGTGCATTTTGATTAGTCTCTGATCCGCAACTCCCCCACACTTGTACCTTTATTGAAAACCAAGTGGAAACAAAAAGAGTTGCACCCTAACATACTACTTTATTCAATTTATAAATGAATCATATGCACATTACAGATTGAATCAAATAAATCAAATGAATGAAAGAAATAAACTAAGTGCATATCTTATTCTAAAGCCCAGAAGCCTATGGTGCATTAAAAATACTCTCATCTCCTAGAGCTTTAGCAAACCGCTTCAGCTCGATTGCAGTTGCCTTTCGCAACATCTCAAAGTCATCCTGTAGGCTAAGGCAAGCAAGTCGCTCTTCAGCAAACTTCTTCTCCAACTTTGCATTGTCGCGACCGAGTTTGGTGATCAAATTCAATAACTCGGCGTTGGAGGGGGCCTTTCGGGTCTTCTCTTCATCGCTCTGGTATTGTCCCACAGGCCTGCGGATCGGAAGAGACGAGATATGCCTCTTGATCTTTCCTCAGGGAGAGGAGTCCACCGACTCCCTCAGTTCCTTCTCCTCCGGTGTGAGAGGGGGGAAGAGGACCTTCCCATAGCCGCCTCCGAGTTTCCTTTCCCCGAAGATGGGGAGCGCCACGGAGTGCTCTCCGGTGAGTAGATCAATGTGTCGGATGTATACTGATACATCATGACATCATCCCATTAGTTCTTCACCACCCCCTTTAGTTTCTCCCCTGGTTGCAGCTATGGGAGGCCATCTCCTTTGGCCAGCGAGACTCCGACTGGCTCCATTGGGGCCAATTGGCCAGTGGTCGTCCTTTTGTAAGGACTTGCCGCTCTTGCCTCACGCATCTGGATTATACTGGGCGAGGCGGATCTTGCAGACGAACGAGGAGCCGACCGGCCACCCGGGCCAGTCGCCCGACCTGAGGGGTCGGACGAACTAGGGGCACGGCCTCTCGGGCTCCCCTCTGGTGGAAGGCTTGCCAGAGGTGCTACCATCACGGCCATAGATGATTCAAGTGGACAGGGGATCATTTGGTTGGCCGGTGTGGGTTCTCCCTCGAGATCGAAGGTTGAACGGGAGAATTCTAGCCTCTTTCCGGCCATGGCTAAGGTAAGGAAGGTCTTTGGCTGGAGGTTTCGGAAAAGGCTCGAAGAGGGGAAAGATGAGGAGGAAGACGACGACCTCAGGGAATTTTAACGAGAGAAAAGGCTTACCCCGAGTAAAACGAGTCAAAACCCTGCGTCTCAGGTGGAACAGGCCTCAGCACCATTGGGGAGGAGCGTCTACAAAAAATTGAACCGATCGGGCTCGGTGGCCGGTCGCCCGACCTGGCGAGTCGGCCGACCTGGGCTTGAGCCTGATCAGATTTGTTTTTCTTGTGTGTGGCATGACATGTCCCATAAACCTAAATGTGGTTTATTTACCATGCATAAGGGACATTAATACTAGGTGAAGGCTAGATAAAAGTAGAGTCATCCATGACCAAATTGATCACGTCAAACTCTTCCTTATTTACCTTGCTTGATTCAAAGAAAACTTTAAGACGTTGGCCATTTACCTTGAAAAGGTTACCTTCGTCGTCCTGGATTGTGATGGCTCCATGTGATAAAGTTTTGACGACGATGAATGGTCCTTCCCATTTGCTTATGAGTTTTCTATGTCCAAAAAGTTTCACCCTGGAATTGAAAAGTAACACCTTATCGACGGAGTGGAACTCCTTCACCTTGATCCTCTTGTCATGCCATCTTTTTGTTCTTTGTTTGTAGGTCCTCACACTGTGGTATGTTTTGTCCCTCCATTCCTCTAACTCTGAGATCTGCATTTTCCTCATTTGTTGGGCTGCAGGAAGGTTCATGTTCCATTTCTGTATCGCCCAGTGTGCCCGATGCTCTAGCTCTACTGGCAAATTGCATGTTTTGCCATAAACCAGCTGGTATGGGGACATCCCAATCGGCGGTTTGAATGCCATTCAATAGGCCCAAAGAGGATTTGGTAGCTTGGTCTTCCATCCCTTTCCCATCTCCTCTATGGTCTTTTGTAGAATGTTCTTGATCTGCTTGTTTGATGTTTCTGCTTGACCACTTGTGTGGGGGTGGTATGGAGTGGCAATGTTGTGTTTGCCCCTAGTATGACCAGAAACTCGCGGAAGGTTTTGTTGATGAAGTGGGACCCTCCATCGCTGATTACCATCATGGGTGTACCAAAACGCGGGGAAGATAATCTCATGGAACATCCTCCGTGCGTGTTTGGCATTGGCAGCTAGACATGGCATAGCTTCAACTCATTTGGACACATAGTCGACTGCCACCAGGATGTACTCGTTGTCATACAACTTGGGGAAAGANCCCAAACATCAAACAACTCAACTTGTAAGTTGTTTATGAGGGGCATTGCATCTCTGGCTGTTATCTCTCCGTGTTTTTGGCATTGCTGGCATCTTTTGATGAAGTCTTTGGTATCCACATACATTTTGGGCCAGTAGAACCCACTTTACCAGATCTTCGACCTCTTTTTGAATGCCCGATAGTGTCCTCCATAGGGGGATGTGTGGCATTGCTCGATGATTTTCTTGGCTTCCTCTGATGGTACACATCTTCTGAGCATGCCATCTGCACATACCCTGTAAAGGTATGGCTCATCCCAAAGATGCACCCTACTCTCGTAGATGAGCTTTCTTTTTGTTCTCCCCTGGTGGTACATATCCTGCGACCATGAAATTCACAATGTTTGCATACCAGGGGTCGAAGTCCGTTACCTTGAGTAGCGTGTCATCTCTAGCAAGTCATTTATCGGCAGATCCTACATGTCAGTGAATTGCATATGCGATAAATGATCTGCTACTGAATTCTCTACTCCTTTCTTATCTTCTATTTCTAGATCAAATTCTTGGAGTAGCAGAATCCAACGGATAAGACATGGCTTAGCGTCTTTCTTAGTGAGTAAGTATTTCAGGCAGCATGGTCTGTGTAAACAATCACCTTGGCACCCACTAAGTAAGACATAAACTCGTCAATGGCAAAGACCATTGCCAAGAACTCTTTTTCCGTAATTGCATAGTTTAGTTGAGCTCCAGTCAGGGTCTTGCTAGATGCTTCTTATCTTTGGTTTGTCTTAAGACTGCACCAACTCCATTGTCACTAGCATCACACATTATCTCAAACGGCAGCGTCCAGTCAGGGGGTTGGATAACTGGCGCTGAGATGAGAGCGTTCTTCAAGATATGGAAAGCTTGTAAACACTCATCATCAAAAATAAAGGGCACATCCTTAGCTAGAAGGCTAGTGGGGGGTCTTGCGATCTGCGAAAGATCCTTGATGAATATGCGATAAAACCCCGCATGGTTTAGAAAGCTACGGATCCCTTCAATGCTGTTTGGAGGTGGAAGTTTTTTTATTACTTTGATTTTCGCTCTATCCACCTCAATACCCCTTTCAGACACCAAGTGTGCTAGCACTATGCCTTCTCGGACCATGAAATGACATTTTCTCAATTTAGGACTAGGTCCTTTTCTCGGCATCTTTGCAGCACCTTGTCCAAGTTCTGTAGACAATGATCAAAGGTTTTCCATAGACCAAAAAAACGTCCATGAAAACTTCCATGATTTTTTCGACCTTGTCTGAAAAGATGGACATCATGCACCTTTGGAACGATGCGGGTGCATTGCATAGCTCAAACGACATCCATCGGTAAGTGTATGTCCCATAAGGGCATGTGAAGGTGGTTTCCTCCTGAACGTCGGGATGGATGGGAATTTGGTTATAGCCGGAATACCCATCAAGGAAACAATAGAAGGAATGGTTTGCCAGCCTCTCTAACATTTCATCAATGAAAGAAAGTGAAAAATGATCCTTCTTTCTCGCCTTGTTAAGCCGGCGATAATCAATGCACATCCTCCATCCAGTAACGGTTCTTTGAGGTATGAGTTTGTTATTCTCGTTACGTATGACGGTCATGCGTCCCTTCTTAGGCACAACTTGGACGAGGCTGACCCACTCACTAGGAGGTACGGGATCGATGATCCCGGCGTGAAGAAGTTTTAAAACTCCTTTCTTCACGACTTCTCTCATCGCATTGTTTAATCTGTGTTGTGGCTCCCGAGATGGTGTAGAGGCTGGGTCTATGGGAACGTGATGACTCCTTTAAGATCCTTTAGAGAGTAGCCAAAGGCCGATCGGTGTTTCTCGGCACCTTTATAATCCTAGCACTCTCGTCCAGTGATAGCTTGTCACTAATGATGACAGGAGAGTCCTGGTCGTCATTGAAAAAGACATAACGAAGACCAGCGGGCTAGAGCTTTAGCTCAATTCATGCTTTAGGTGGCTCCTCTACTTCTAGTGGTTCCGAAGAGTCATCCTCTTCTTCTATGAAATCTTGGACGTGTTCATCCAAGAATGGCTCAAACGGATCACTCGGGTGTAATGGCATCACTGTTTCGGTCAGGTCTAGCCTTTCTCGAGGTTCGGTTGTGGAATTCTTGACCCGAACCAAAGGAACAGTGATGAGATTTCTCCTAACCTTGGCATGGAGAATTCCCTTCGAGGTGACATCCCGAAGGAGTCCCTCAATTGGGTATCCTACCATGAGGTCGAAATCTGATGTTTCAAAGACATAAAAGTCTAGAGTCATCTCTACCCCGTTATGTTGAAGGAGCACATCTCGTACTATGTCGAGACTCTCGAGAATACGGCCTGACGGTGTCTTGAAGTTTTTTGTGGTAGGGTCTGAACCGTGCTTGCCTACTAGGATGTGCGTGAAAGAGCTAGACATCACGTTGGCCCCTACTGTTAGGTTATAGGCAACATCTACGGCCACCCTATTGATGAGACAGCGAATGGTCTGCGAAGGTGAGTTAATCCGAATCACTTCGGAAGAAGACTCAACTTCATTTGATCACACCGTGTTTAGGATGGAAATTAAATCATGCATGGTCTCATTGAGGAATTCTGTCTCCAATTGAATGGAGAGGGTGTCTACCGTAGGTTTCTTTTGGATGGTGTAGTTTGAGGTATTCCCGTAAGCTTCAAAGAGATCGTCCTCAAAATCAAAGAGTGATCCGAGAGGCTGAGTTTCCTCTGCCTCAACGGACGGTGTCTCAGGAGAAGGTTCTGAAGTTGAACTAGGCAAGGGTTCGGACACGGAAGGGGGACTTTCTTGCTCCACTTCTTCTTTGGGGTGGTTATCTTAGATTCTCTCCATAACCTTTCTAGCCTGTGTAATGTGTAAGAACGAACCTCCAGCGGCTATGTCAACGTACACAACAGTTTGACTAATTAGACCAGTCCGGAAGTGTTGCATAAGCATATAAGCCGGGATACCTATGTCGACGCCTGAAAGGCAGGGACTTTGCAATCGTATCCAAGCTGCAGCTAGCGTTTCCTTCTCGTTTTGTGGGAAGCTAGTAATCTCATTCCAGAGGGCACAGATCCGGCGAACGGGGAAGTATGCGAGACAAAACTTTTCATGTAACTTTTCCATTCACCATTGGTTAGCCCAACGTTGTGATCATACCATTTCCGCGCTCTCTTTGAGAGAGAACGGGAATTATTTCCATTTAATTGTTGTTTGTGTCATGCCGGCTATGACCAGACATGAGCAGAGCAACTCAAATTCTTGGACATGATGGTACGTATTCTCGTACTCATATCCCGAGAAGGATTTCTCCTAGACCATGGCTATGAAAGTAGGGTGAAACTCATAGCCATCTGTTTGTATAGGATTTGAAGAGGGAAGCGGCTCCAATAATTCACCCTTTGGAGCGGAGTATTTAAGGATGAGATAAGAATACATGGTAAAAAAAAGAAAGAGAAAATAAAATAAAATAAAAGATACAACGGGCAACCGTAGTTCTTAGACAACACAGCTACCGTTCCCCGCAACGACGCCAGAAAGCTTGTTAACACTAGCGATTACAAAAAGAAAGTCCACAAGCACACGGCTGTCACAGTAGCTTTCACCCGAGAGTAAACCAGGTTATCGAATCCACGAGGCACATGAGTGTATTGTCTTAGTCCTAAAGTTAACCTAGACCGATCAAGTTTTATGTGATAGGCTGGGTAGAGATGATAACTTAGCACTAAGCTAAGAATATAGTGAAGGGAGATCTCCTAAGCTTGCTTGCACCGGATTTACCTATACCACTAGGATATTACCGGCCTACAGCTCTACGCCGCACCTGAACGTGGAGGATTACTAAGGATGGATAGGGCTGTTACCACCTACCGCCTACCACTACTAATCCGTCGGGCCCATGAATCCTTGTGCTTTCCATGTGGCCCAATCTCATCCCTTTGTCCCCACCGTCATTAAATCAGTGTCCAGGATCATCCATGAGTGTGTTTCTCTGCATGGGAGGAAAATGGGCCTCATTGGGCCACGTCCCTGGTCGGCCGACCAAGGGGCGTCGGCCGACCTGCGCCTGGGCCCAATTTGGTCCATCTTTTGCCACTTTGCTCCTGAATGCACATAATCACAAAAACTCGTGGAATTTGTTAGAATAGTCCCTATTCTAGTGATTTTCATCCAATTTCATAGACATGTTGACGGTACAAATATGTAGTTAAGAGTCGTCAACATGTACCGAAATCTAACAAGGGTTAAACATTGATAGAAGGGTAGTGTGACACAAAGAAGATCCATTTCTCAAAAGAAATAAGTGTTAGCTAGCATGAAGGTCCTAGCAAAGAACAATGTGTTCTATATACTTCTCAATTATGGATCTTAAGCATACAAGTATATACTATACAAGCTTAACAAAGGAATACATGTTAGAGGATATATAGAGGTACCATGCATGATAAGGTGTTGGCCGATTTTCTGAGAGGTAAATGGTATTCTCGATTGGTGGAGAACTCAACGTTAGCGATCTGGCGTCAAATCAAACACGATTCGAACCCCATAGTCGTTATGCCACTGCTCCATTGGTTATCAACCAAACACAACTTGATTGATCTCGCCAAGAAGGCTTTTCTAGTGCAAGCGAATCGAGAACACAAGCATGAAAGTGAAGCGCACAATCTGAAAGATGTATATGAAGCAAAAATATGGTGTTCAAGCTCTAATCAACAAAGGACTAATTACCACAGGGTTGTAGAACAAGAACGGGGGCCTGGAACACTGTAAGCAGACATGTCGCCACAGTTACAATAAATCTATCACCGTCTTGACTTCAAAAACTTGACCTAAACAAAACACAAAGTTCTCAAATGGTGGCGGCTGAGTTTTTTATGTTTTGGGACGACCTAGGGTTGGAGGCGACTAGGGAGGATGTCCTCAACCTAGGCTTAAGGCCCGACATGATACAAGGTCCGAAACGGCCTAAAACTCGTGACGCAACACCTTGTCATGATCACACAAAATGATCCACGCAACTTCTGGAGCTAGGACCAGAAGCAAAAGAAGTGTCTCGTCGTTACAATTCTAACGCATCCAAGAACACCTTATTTGGACACCGTATGAGGGATATATTGCTATTTTGGTGCAGGGGTTGTTGAGTGAATCTGAACTGAACTCGTAGTCCAAGTTGGTGATGACTTGTAGCTTGGTGATGAGGCCGACTTGTGTGTGTCCAGCTTGGCAATGTCCTCATCATCCTCCCTTCTTGAATTGGAGTCGTCCTCAACTCCATCCCATCAAAAAACTTCTGCAAAAGGTTAGTGACAACATGATGCAAAGTACAAGACATAGAATCATGGGAAACACGAATATCCTGATAAAGCATAGTATAATAAGGTGCATCATAATTATCATATAGCTCAGTAGTAGTAGAATTTGTTGCAAGAAAAACACTCCTTTTATCTTAATCCCAACGTTGTTAGCAAGGTGTAATGGAGGCTCATTCTTATGTTCTTTAGCATGATTCCTAATATCCGCATGAGATAAAGGAAGCAAAGTAAATTTCTTGGCCTTATGCATGAAAGTGTATGTATTAGTTATACCATGGTGTAAAACATCATTATTAAATTCCCTTGGACGGTCTAATAAAATAGAACAAGCTTGCATAGGTACAAGGGAATGACATGACGTGTTACCATACAGGCCTTACACCCAAACACGGACATGGAGTATTACAAAGGATGGACATGGACATGTTACCATACAGGGTTCTCACCATTTGCCATCTACATCTACTGATATGTGGGGTAAGGGTACCCCTAATGATACTTCATATTCCAAAATTTTGCAATAAGGAATACAACTCTATCTACTATGTTGATAAATAGAGCAACCATAAGGCACATTGAGCCATTGTCATAACATGCATCAGCTGAACTAAGGTGCAAGACATATAGGTTATGTACTAAACAAGTAAGGCAAAACTGAGGCATATAACATAAGAAAGAAACTATTTCCATTGCAGATCAGAGTCTTACAAGTAAGATAAGAATTACAAAGCTGAACTCTATGTTTACCAAGACTCTTTCAGAAACCTTTTCGAAGCTCAACTACTACACTGAGACTAACACTTGTAACTCAGAGAGCTTTTTCTTCTAGTGTGTGTTGTACAGGAGCCCGGAGCATCTATTTATAGTATGATAGGGCAATGGAGAGGCAGCTCGAGGTGAATCAATCGGATATTTGGAAAGTTGTCAAGTCCCGATCATATATTGAAGCAACTGACGTCCTAGGCCCACATGCATTGGAATGGAGACTCTAGAAGGATCAAGAAACCTACACGCAAAAGATGGGACTGAGGTGAGCCAAAAAGGCATATTTTTATGCCGGCTCGACCTCCTCTTTGACATATGGTTTTCTCAAACTATAAATAGCTCGAATACCCGATGGCACATTAATCCATCACACTAGAACTTGGTGAAATCTTGGGCAAACACTAAAGGGAGATGACAGTCGCCACAAGTTTTCAGAATTGTCTAGGAGATGGCTTAGGCCAACCATAGCCACCATCGTCTCCTTGTGCAGTTGCCATGGAGGAGTTCAGGAGCTAGTAGTGAATCATTGATGGTATGTACTCAGAGCTGATGATCTAATACATCTATTATGTGAGCAATGTTCTTCATGTCATTCGATCTATTAGTACTCAATGTTTCCTTCAATGATTTCTACCTAGCATGAATATGTTTGTTCCTTAGTCTAATGCATGATTAGACCACATGGCATACTCTATGTAATCATGGTGATTAGATCTAGTATGTTCACCCTTCATGATTTCTAGATACGTTCACTTGTGGGTGTGCCCTTTGACTACCCACGCCGATAGGGAGGATCGTGTTAGGGTCTGATCCCGTGTAAGGTGGGCGTTTCGGGAGGTTGACCAGAGGTAGGAGTTTAAAGATTGCTTAAGATGCATGTTTTGCTTGCTCTAGCTAGAACTACAAGTAGAAGGCGCTAGAATCGGTTACCCCTTTTAGTTAAGTTGTATCTTTGCATATGCTTGTGGATGAGATCAGCCTATACTTCATTCATATATATTAAGTTATCTTTATATGCAATCTTCGCTTCATTTTAGGCTAGATCCATTAGATTAGATAGAAAACCTTAGTAAGCTCATTACCGATCCATGGATTGATAATCCTTGGGAGAATACTCTAAGAGAAAGGCTATAATGATCCGTGCGCTTGTAGTTTACGACTTGGGGTGCTAACCTCCGCCAACAAGCCCACATTACTCTGTGGCTGCATGGCCAGGGCAGGAGCGGGGTGCTGCCCATCGTCATGCCCGGACATGCATGGATATGCTCGGGAATCAGTGTTCTGATGCGAGCAACGCCGAGTAGCAAGGAGCGGTGGCGGTAGGTATGGTCTTGAAAGCATCTAGGCCCCATGTTTGTGTTTTGGTAATTAATGACAACACTTTGTGGACTAAAAATTTTGCTAAGTACATGAGGATAGGTTGGTGACAAAGTATAGATTTAATATTAAGCAAGCCATGGTGCTGGTATTATTGAGGCTCTTGTCTTGAGAACAATAATTGATGGATAAAGGAAAAAGAAAAGTTGGAAAGCACAAGGCAAAGGTATATCATAGGGCTTTTATTTTTGCCGGTCATGAGGAGCTTAGTGG
>JAZFNS010072937.1:0-10768 GCA_037127165.1 Alloteropsis angusta | reverse complement strand
GAGGCAATCTGGAAGCAAAGGAAGAAGACTAGGAAGGGGAAAGAAACAAGTCAATCTAGTCTTTATTGGTGTCTGTAGGGAAAAAAAAGAATTTGGTTGTTGGGTTTACCAGAGTTACTTTGCACCGTGTGGTAGAACTAGAGGGAGTTTTAGAGTGAATGGTAAGTCTGTAGCTATTTTATTGCCCTATACTACTCTAAAGATAGACTAGTATAGAATAAAAAATGACTGATATGAAAGGATCGGATGTCTCAAAATTTTTGTATACTGGTGAGAACTTGACATGTAGTATAATAGTATAGGTGGGTAGTATAGTCTAGTAAGGATATTTAGGAAAATTTTTAATTGGTACAGATGTAATTGTTTGAAGAAATTTTATTTGCACAAATATAATATTATTAAAAATATCTTAATGGCACAAATGTAAATATTTTTTTAACAATCTACGTCAAGACATCAATATGGTTCAAACCTGGGACATATAAAAGGGGAAAAAATCTCAATACAAGAAGATTACTAGAATACCCTTCCCTTATACTCTATACTACTGAGTAATAGTATAAGGCACCGTAAAAGAGCTCGTCTGGAGTCGTTTGTAAACTTGTGAGCTGAATTTTTGTATGCTCGAAACCCCAGTAAAACTGTATGCTTTCAATAAAAAGCAGGGCCTAAAGGTCTATGATCTAAAAAAAAGTCTTATGACTCGGTTTGTGCAAATTTTATAATTGCGTTCAGGACCAAAGCCTGCTACCATTGGAAACCGAACACACACCACCTGTAGTGGACCGAAGAATAGTGGTTTGTCATTGGAGCCCGTACCGAGCATTTGCAAAGCTAAATTACAAATCTGGACGGCAGCTGTATCCATCTTTATTCTTTCTCCAGCTCCAAGCAAAGAGCTGCATGCAGCCCTTTTCTGAAAGCTAGCTAGCTATACTTCCAAGGCCGTTACTTGAAGCTCACTTTGCTCGAAAGCAAACAATAAGCAGCTCATTGCAAACCTGCAGTTGCATCGCCTTGACAGTTAGTGCTCTTCTAGCTGCCAAAGCTATTTCGAGTTTTCGACCACTTCTTCCACTCATATATAGCAGTTCTGGTGTGTTTTGAACAGAGAATATATACGTTGCACCTAGCAGCTGATCCAGGTACTTGGTACTAATATCATTCTTCTTGGACAGAATAGCAATACGGTACTAATACAATGTATATATTTGAGTTAATTTTGTTCTTGTATGGGCAAGCTTATAAAGAAGGAAATCCATCGGAAGGTGCAGAGATGGGTTAGATTTGTGGAGCTTCTTGTTTCAGCTGCCTGCTGGCCCTCCTCATGCAGAATAGTTCACCATGCCTCGGCTGGTATTTTTGTCACACTTCATGCAAATCCATGCTAGTACTTAATAAACACAGTCCGATATAGTCGTCATTTCTATTATCGGCGAGGTTTATACAAATATTTAAGGTACGAGTCAAGAACAATGGTACATACTCTTGCAGAAGCCATGATTACACAACGTGAAAGAGTGAGGAAAATGGCGACCGCGACCTCCCCCCACCCCCAAGGCGATAGCCATGGCGACCACCCCCTCCCTCAACCTTCCGCCCCGATCCACCAAATCCAAAACCCGGCCACCCTCCCAACCACAGATCCGGCACCCCCAACGTCCGATCTACAACCTCATCCAAGCAGCTTCCCCCCTCACCCCCCACACGAGGAGATCAGGCCTCGTCTCGCAACCGAACAACTCCAGGAGAAGAAGAGCAATACGAAGACGGAGGAGCGCCCGGCGAGCGATGAGACTGAAGTAAGTCGTTGGCGTGGGGAAGCAGAAGTAATCCTGCCTGAAATCGTCTGCGCTATCAAGCAAAGAGAAGAATCAGAGATTCCGGGAGACCGCGGTGGGCTCGAGGAGAAAGGACCATGGAGAGATCCGCTGGTTGAAGACATCATACACAGGTGCAGATACGCAGGTCAGTCATTCAACACCGAGACACACGGCTTCCCCAAGACACCTACCCAGGAAGAAGAGCAATTGATGCAGAGGGGAAGAAGGTACACCAGTCAAGAGAAAGGCAAAGAAACCGCCTAGCCAGAGCACAGCTCATCGAACTGCAAGAGGGCAAGAAGTTATTTGGAAGATCAAGAGGTGCAGAAGGGCGAATCCTCAAAGGGAAGATCTATAGCAAACATTCAATACAAGCCATCGACCCATGATGCCATTCCACCAAATCGACGCAAGATTTATGAATCTCTGCTCCACCATGGAGCTCCGCACCAGCAGTCCGCTCAGAAAGAAATTGATGAGGACCGCTTCCAGCCAGTTAAACCAATGTACTGGTGGAGGAAAAAACCAAAGCAACATCGAAGAAACCAGTCCACCCCTTTGACAGACCAGAGAGAGATGAGGAAAAGGAGATACATTGAGCATGTCAGGGGCAAATGCCTTAACTGCTTCTCCACCGACCACCAGGTGGGTGAATGCAAAAACCAAGCCAAATGCTGGCGCTGTGAGGGGCATGGCCATCGTGCTTTTGAATGCCAGGCAACCATACCTCGCTATAAGAAGAGGAATGCAGAGCCGTTGAAGCATTCCCCTCAACAGCCAAACCAGTCCCCTCCCCCTCTCTCCCCAACAAGCTCGGCCAGAACGACCTCCCATTCTTACCTGCAGGTTCTCAAGGGAGAACCTCCGGCCATGGCGAGGTACCCCGGCGACCCAAGGCTCAGGGCGGACTCGGCCACGTGCAACATCACCGCGACCGGGGCAATCAAGCGCAAGCGTGACGCACTCGTTGGCAAGGCGGCGGTCTGCTGGCTCACGGGGAACAGCCACGACTCCGAGCTGTACCACGTGGCGGATGCGCTCGATGAGCAATTGCGCATCAATCGGCACCAGGTCCAGGTAGTGAAGCATTACCCAGAGCAGTACTTGATTGTGTTCTTCGACAGCAGGGACTACCAGAGGGCCCTCAGCCGCCCAGTCATTCGCAACAGAGGCCGCGTCTTCAACCTGGAGCCGTGGAACGAGCGCCGCTACGCCACTGAAGCCATGCTCGAGTACCACGTCAAGCTCAGGATTGAGGGGCTCCCAGTTCACGCCTGGTCAGAGGAGACAGCCAGCAAGATTATCGGCCCCAACTGCGCCATCCACTACGTCGAGGAGCACTCCCGCAGGAGGGAGCGCACCAGAACATATGATCTGTGGGCCTGGACGGCTGATCCAAGTAAGATCCCCAAGAGAGTCTTTCTTACTATTACTGACCCTGACAGGGAACAAGGTCCGACCCACATTCCACTCCCGCAAGCGACCCCCTACCATGATCCGCCACGCGACTGCAAAGGAGCCTACACCTACAAGCTGCACATCCACCTCGACATAGTGGAAGACCTCTCTTTCCTGAGGGGAAGGGAAAGGGGAGACAACAGAAAGGCGCGCCGCGAGTTCCTCTGGAACTACGGCAGGCCCGACTCCCTGGGAGAAAGGCGTAACGGACAACAGCACGACGACCACACTAGGCGCGAGTACCGCCCACGCAGGGAGGATGAAGATCAAGACGGAGATCGCCACAGAGGCACGAGACGCCACCGCAGTCTGTCAGCCTGGGGTAGCAGGATGACACGCTGCAGGGGAGTGGTCGACGACTGCTACAGCTCAGCCACAAGACACAGGGGCAGTAACCATGGTCAGCAGAGGGCAGCTCAGGAGAACATGGTCGCCGTCAAGAACCGCCCAACCTACTGGAAGGAGAAGACAGCGCCTCCAAAGCGGGTGTCCTTCGCCAACCCCATCGTTCAACCTCCACACCAGGACAAGGGCCCAAGTGGTAACTATTTCTTCAATGTCCCTGACACAAATGAATCAAAATATGACCCTATGCTTGATGAGATGAGTGCCTACACAAATACTACAGGCGACAGGCACAAGGAGTCGGGCATCCTGAGGATGCTACACACAGCTACCCCGTGGGCAACAGCTGAATCCCCAAGAACCCTCACCCGTACACCTGAGGGAATGGAGGAAGGCAAGATCAGGAACCAGGATGACATTCAGGTCAGCTCCTATCATTTTACAGTTGATGAATGCATAACAACTGAGTCAGCATCTTACACTGAACCAGAAATACTATGCCCAACTGCCACTGACTCTGAAAGGCCTACTGAGAATAATTACCAATCGGTGGAAATTGGTAGCACATTAGACCCACCTCAAAACAATAGCCTTTTTCTGCGCAACACAAACATAGAAGAGTCATTGCAAGCTTTGCCTCAAGTTATCAACTGTGACTCTCCACCAAAATCCCAAACCCCCCAGACTACACAAAGTTGTCCTGACAAGGAACCCCAGAAAAATTTCCCTTGCAACTTTGGCTCACAGAGCAGTTTCCAGGACATCACCACTTTTCTGGATTTTGTGACAGGACAACCGCAAGCCCCCATAATCAGCACAGCACCAAGCCTAAACCCAGCATCGACCACTGAAAACACCCCAGACACATCCTCAAACCAGAGAAGAAGCGTAAGATTAGCCCAAAAGGCAAACATCAACCAATGGAAAAACTGCACACAGATAGCTCAAAAAGTTCTCTTAAGCAAACTTGGAGATTTGAATGGAGGGACAAGCACTATTTCAAATCCTGACTTTGATTTTTTTGCACATCATCTGCAGCAGCCACTCAACAAGACGGCAACAGAAGCCATCATGCACCTAGTGGACCACGGCAACCAGCCCAAGCCCAGGAAGACTAAGAAGGCAAGGGTGGCGCCGACCCAGATGATGGAGACCAAGACTGTGTCCCAGATGGTGTAGGCAAGGGGAGGCCTACCAGTTCTCAGTTGATTGTTGAGTACTTTTTAATCATGTTGCCTAGAGACTTTAAGATTTTAGTTGACTGTCACTTGTATTGGAGCCGGCAATTTGGCTCAGTAGATCCTGCGATGCTTTCAGACGGGCACCTTGCCCAGCATCGGCGATCATGGATCTCAACACCCATCCTCTCCGCCTCGCGTAGACGCAGTGTACCGTTGATCAGTTCAGTCAGGGGCCGACCATGGCAGTTGTATCAGGCCCAAGCGCCTTGTCATGTAAACCCCTCCAGCAATATAATTCCAGTGGGCAGTTGTTTATTTTCTGATAAATGGCACAAAATCTAGTTAATTTATTTTGCTGGAACGTGAGGGGTCTTAATGCGGCTGCTAGCAGAGCGACTGTCAAAAACACAACACAAGCGGTGAAAGCAACAATAGTCTGGCTCCAGGAAACCAAAATTGAAAATTGGACTTCCCGCCTAGTTAGTGAGACCCTGGGGCCGAAGTTTATGAATAATTATGCAGCTCTACCGGCAAACGGAACCCGCGGAGGTATTTTAGTCGCAGCAAACGAAGATCTGTTCCATCTCTCAAACCCCTGCCAAACGGACAACACTATCTCAACAACAGTCACAATGTTGCATGATAACAAAAATTGGTCGCTTACTGGGGTCTACGGCCCCCAAAGAAACAATGACAAGATAGCTTTCCTCCAGGAACTGACAAACCTAAAGGGCAGCATGCTCAATGAATGGCTGATTCTCGGAGATTTTAACATGATTTGCAATGCAAATGAGAAGAACAATGATAGATTAGATACGCACATGATGAACAATTTTAAGAATACAATCGACCAAATTCAACTTATTGAAATTGATCTCCATGGAAGACGTTTCACTTGGAGCAATGAACAGGAAAACCCCACCCTCACAAGGATTGACCGGTTCTTTGCATCCCTTGAATGGCACCTCCTGTTCCCAGATGCAGATATGCAAGCCCTTGCCTCAATGGGTTCAGACCACTGCCCGCTTTTCCTAGTAGGAGATGTAAGAAGACAGCACTATCAGGGTTTTCGTTTTGAATCCTACTGGGTCCACATGCCGAATTTTCAGGATGCTGTCAAAGAAGCATGGCAACAACCGGTTAATACCTCAGACCCCATTCTAAGACTCCATATCAAACTAACACGCACGGCAAAGGCACTACAATTGTGGAAGCGCATAAATCTGGGGAACCTACAACTCAGAACCGCCATAGCCAAAGAAGTTTTGCTACTTCTTGACAAAGCGCAAGAACAGCGACAACTTACAAGGGAAGAATTTGATCTTAGAAAATTCCTCAAAGCCAGAGTGATTGGTCTAGCAGCAATCCAACGAGCTAGAGCCCAGCAACATTCTAGATTAACCTGGATCAAGCAAGGAGATGCCTGTACAACATTTTTTATGCTACATGCGAACAGCAGAAGGAAGAAACTACACATCCCGGCGCTAAACACTGAAAGGGGACAAATAACCAACCACCAGCAAAAGGAGGAAGCAGTATACGATCATTTTGTAAATCTCCTAGGACGGCCAATACAAAGAACGGCAACTCTAAACTGGCAAAACCTAGGATACAGTCCACAAGACCTGACAGTACTCGAGGAGCCATTTGAAGAAATGGAAATTAAAAAAACGGTCATGCAAATTCCTTCCGAGAAAGCCCCAGGACCTGATGGGTTTATAGGGATCTTCTATAAGAAATGCTGGGCAATTATCAATACAGATTTAGTGGCAGCTCTCCATGCGTTTCATAGTCTAAACACTAGAAAGATGGAGGTGATCTATGAGGCCCATATCATCCTCATCGCCAAGAAAGAAAATGCAACACTGGTTTCAGACTTCCGCCCGATCAGTCTTATCAACAGCCTAGCAAAAATCATCACAAAGATTTTAGCAGAAAGACTAGCACCTCACCTAAACAAACTGGTTTCAGGCTGCCAAAACGCCTTCATCAAAAAAAGATGCATTCATGATAACTTTGTATACGTCCAAAGCGTGATAAGAGCTCTACACAAAACCAAAAGACCAGCCCTCTTCATCAAACTAGATATCTCAAAAGCTTTTGACTCGCTGAGCTGGCCTTTCCTGCTTGATGTTCTACAGGCCATTGGTTTTGGGCAGAGATGGAGAAATTGGATCTCGACGCTACTAGCAACCTCCTCCTCCAAAGTGCTGCTGAATGGTCGACCAGGAAAACGTATAAAACATGGGAGAGGTCTCAGACAAGGAGATCCCCTATCTCCAATGCTCTTCATCCTAGCTATTGACCCCCTCCACAGATTAGTGGAGCTGGCAGCTACACATGGAGTCATAAACCCCATCCTCCCAAGAGCAGCTAACATGAGATGCTCATTATATGCCGACGACGCTGCTTTATTTGCAAATCCAGATCCTGAAGAGCTGCATAACCTAAACCTCATCTTACAAACCTTCGGAAGCTGCTCTGGACTCCATGTTAACATGAACAAAACTGAAATTTTTCCTATAACCTGCCCAGGCGAGCAGCTCTCAGATGCGCTACAAAACTTCCCTGGAAAAGTTTGCTCCTTCCCTGGACGTTATCTGGGATTACCGCTTCACACACGCAAACTTAGAAAGGTTGACGTTCAGCCCCTTGTTGACAAAGTTTATGCTCGGCTACCGGGATGGAAAGGAAAGTTCTTGTCCTCGGCAGGAAGGGAAACATTGGTGAAAGCAGTTCTCACATCACAACCAATATACCACCTGACGGTTTTTCCGGCGCAAAAATGGCTCATTAAACAAATTGACAAAGCACGAAGAAGTTTTCTATGGAAAGGAGAAGAACCGGAGAAAGTAAGCGGAGGTCATTGTTTGATAAATTGGAAAACAGTTTCACTACCGAAAGAACTAGGAGGCTTGGGCATCCTTGACCTTGAAAGATTTGCAAGAGCTCTCCGAATTCGCTGGATTTGGTTCCAATGGCAAGAAGACACAAGGCCATGGGCAAAGCTTGACATCCCCTGCGACCAAGGAGATCATGATCTGTTCAACGCGTCTACTAATATAGTAATTGGAAAAGGCGATAAAACCTCCTTCTGGCACATGAATTGGCTTCATAATGGCGCTCCCAAAAACATGGCCCCAGCCCTCTATGCTAAATCCAAGAGAAAGAACTTCAAAGTGAACAAAGGCATGCAAGACGACTACTGGATTAGTCAAATTTGGCCACTCACCTCAGCGCAAGAAATCCGAGAGTTCGTTTCTCTTTGGGAGCAGATTCAAGAAGTGCAAATAAACCCCACAGAGGAGGACACGATCTCATGGAGATGGACAACAGACGGAGTGTACACGACCAAAAGTGCTTATCTAGCGCAGTTCAAAGGAACTTTTACCAAACAAAAGATAAACCCCATCTAGAAAGCAAAGGCTGAACCCAAGTGTAGAATATTTGCATGGATCTTACTGCATCGAAAGATACTAACGGCAGACAATCTCCAGAAAAGAGGATGGACAAACAGTCCGATCTGCACCCTCTGTAATCTACAACCTGAAACACCTCAACACCTTTGTAAAGACTGCCCTTTTGCCAATGAGGTGTGGAAAACATTGACATCGTGGACCCAGTTGCCCCCGCCGCCTGCATTTAGCACAAGGAACTCGATTTACCGTTGGTGGAAATATAGTAGAGCTCAACTGGCCAAAAAATTACGCCCATTTTTCGATGGTGCGGTCGTTTACTTTTGGTGGAATGTCTGGAAGGAACGGAATCGGAGGGTCTTTAACCAAGAATTCAAGACGGAAGATGAAGTCGCCTTCCTCATCAAAGAGGACATCTTGCAGCACCAGTTTGCCACAAAGTCGACCTTCAATATTTTTCCTAGTCCCTAGCTCTATCCTCTTAGCTTTCTTTTTCTGTTTTAGTTGCTTGGCCAAGTTGATGGTCTGTACCTTAGTTGCTTTTCTTCTTTTTCGGTTTTTCTGCTCCCGCCTCGGTGCGCGGATTGAGTTGCCTAAGTTGTACCCCGATTGGTTTCTGTCTCTTGACAAACTAATCACTTCTTTCTTCTATTAATATAACTCGGCAAAGCTCTTGCCGTCCTTTCAAAAAAAACATACTCTTGCACAACTATGAACCCGATTTCGATCTTTCATACCACTAACAAGAAAATCCCACTTACATGGCTACCCGTGGAATATGGATAGCGTGCTACATTAAAGGATGCTGGCCCAAATTCGTAAAATCATGTACAAAAAGCATTTATGATCATCTCCCGCTCAACAGCCCATTAAGGTTGATTAATAGTTTAATACACAATTAACCAATCTACAAATCAGCAGCCACATTCTACAAAAAAAATTATATACATGAGACTCATAATCTAATCTCTGTCTGTGATCATGCACTATAGCTAATTTATGGATTAGTAGTAGAGAGTACAGCATAACCAGCGCTATCTGGTTGAAAATGACCATGTACTCATTTGCGTAATAATTGTTAGATTGTTTGGAGCCAAGTATTTTATCTGAACTGTGACTATAAAACTAGCTGGTATTTACTCTGTTTGTAGTCGACCTAATTAGTTGGAGTCAAATAATTTAATGCAGGAGATTTATGACGGTAAAGTCAAGTATGCCGTACAGATGATACTCCTTTACTTGGAGGATACGAGCAACGCTGCACACAGGGCCATCTACTTCGACGGATGGCATGGACTGGCTGCTTCCGCTGTTCTTAGAGATATAGCAGAGGACCCTCCACCATCTCTGAGCAAGAAATTCGACAAGATCATCCACATTGACTGCTCAAGGTGGGAGAGCCGAAGAGCACTCCAGAGGACAATTGCACACCAACTTAAGCTTCCTCCACATGTGATGGCTCGTTTTGAAAGGCAGGACGAGGAGGATGATTTCAGCGGGGTACACCAAGGATCGAGAGCTGAGATAGCAGAAGTCACAAGAGAGATCTACCAAACCATCAGGGACCTCAGTTATATGGTCATTTTTCACAACCGAAGTGCCAAGATGGTCGATATGTCAAATTTCGGCCTTAATCAATTTGATTGGATTCCTTGTACAGTGTTATGGACCTTTCGAGGAAATCTTCGTCTCAACAAAAAAATCCAGGAAAAAGTGGACAGTTCACATCTTTTTATTGATGCTTCTGAGTCTGCTACCACCTGGAATGAATTGCTAGGGGAAGAGGCCAGAGAAATCGCTGTGTTTGCAAATAAGCATGGCCTTGTCGTCACCCTAGAAATTGCTATACTGTGCTGCCTGTATCTCTTGTCACTGAATTACAAAGGTGGCAAAATCGTTGACTACAACTGGGCAACCCATGCTTCCAACTACTGGGTTTGTGATGGGATTATAGAAGGAGGCCAGGACAACCAAGCATGGGAGGTTGCTCATGCTCTGCACCAGATGATTCGACTGGAGGACTATTCATCTAACACACTACCTATTTTTGGTGATCAAATAAGCAACATACTACCTATTTTTGGTGATCAAATAAGCAATGAGACCTTAAGAAACACTCCTCAGCAACCTTGGATTGTTGTCAGTGATCCCACTTTGGAACAACAGGTACCTCANAGGGTCAACTTCCCTTTTCCTTGCATCCCAAAACGGGTCATCTGATCACTTATTACTAGCATCATCAACTAAGGGCATGTTCCATCAAGCAGACCAACTCCGTGTACTGAAGTTATGCCACTGCGCATTCAGTTTTTCATCACCACCTTTCCATTGTTGCCGCAACTTAAGATTCCTCGGGCTAGATGGCTGCATGGATCAACAGCAAGCAGGAGAGGAGGAGAAGGAAGGCGCGCCAGCTGTGGAAATTTTCCAGAGGCTGTGGGTACTTGATGTGTGCAACACAAATTGGGTGCTGGGTTGCCCCCTAGAAAGCACAGAAGAGCAAGTGGCTACAAACATAAGAGAGGTCCATGTAAAGAATGGAAGG
>JAZFNS010048244.1:0-12331 GCA_037127165.1 Alloteropsis angusta | reverse complement strand
GGCCAAAGGCCCAGTTCAGCCATCCAGTTACTGGCGGCCACAGAATACTGGCCGTCCGATCACAGGCGAGATATATTATCTCTCCAACCTCCGTCCGCTGTCCGCCGCACCATCGCCGTTCGGCTAAACCCGGCCACACCGAAGTCGGAAGCGGAGGCGCAAAACCCCCTCTCTCTCTCTCCCTCCCCAGCTCCGGCGCCATGGGCGGCGCCTCCAAGCTGCTCTCGTCACTCCTCCTCACCTCCTCCCCGCTCCGCCTGCGCCCCACTACCGCCGCAGCCGCGCTCTTCCTCTCCCCGCCCGCCGCCGCCTCGCGCCGCCTGCTCCTGCTCTCCTCACGCTCCCCACTCCGAACCCTCTCCACCTCGTCCGCGGCCGCCGCGTCCCCCAACCTTCCGCACGGCTCCAGCTCCGCCTCCCCGGCGCCGCCGCCCCGAGCTCCTTTGCCCGAGTGGTCCCGCCTCGTCGACCGCCTCGCCGCCGCCGGGTACGCATCCCGCGCGCCCAGCCCCGCCGACGAGCTCGCCGTCGCCTCCGGATGCGGCCTGTCGGACGGCGCAGAGGCCGCTGTATCCACCTGCCTCGCCTTCGCGCGCGACCGGCCTGACCTCCTCAGGTGAAGTGAAACGCTTGGAGCTGATTGGGCTTTGGCGTGGTGAGGGGCTTTTCATTGCTGACTAGTTCCGGTGTGTGTCCAGGTCGCTTCCAAGGAAGGATGTGGAGGTCCTGGTGGCCAAAGCATCGCCGGTTCTGTTCAAGGACGGGGAGGCTTCAGCGCAGCGGCTGCGGCGCTACCTTGCGGGGGAAGAAACCAATGTGAGTTCCTACTCTTTCCTTAGCTGTTTGCCTTACTTGATTACTGGTTGGATGTAGTAAATCTTAGCTATATTGTTCATCCTGTCTGCTCGAACATGATCTTACTGAGCTCTAGTTGCTTTATCTGAGTTGTATGACTTCTGCTGATTTGCACTACACTGTTTTTAATAAGACACTAGTGCGCAATCATTTTGCTGTCAATCCCTGAAAACATCAAAATAATCGATCATTTCATTTTTATCACTCTTTTCTTGCACCTTCTTGTTCTTATGATAGTTGACTGCAATTGAAATTCTATATTTACTTCAATTCCAACTTCAGTAAAGTTGAAATTTGGATTCATACTGTGACATCCAATCTAATTTGTTCATACTAATAGCAATTATCGGTCAACATGCTAAACATGGGACATTTTTGGCAGGTCATTGTTTCAGAGAGAGCTGAAACTGTTGATATTATTCGATATCTGTTAAGTTACACATATAGTTCTTCTGATTGCTTCTCAGAAGACAAGGAACTTACTGATTTGGCTGTGAGAAATATCATGGCTGAGTTAGTAAGTTTTAGTAGTCTTTCCCAGTCATCGAGTTTTGTGGAATCAACTCTCAAGCAAAGTTCCTTGAATCAACATGAACGATTTTCCAGGCCTCCAGGACAAAATATAGAAATGAAGAGAGGTGACTGGATTTGCACAAGGTCCGCCAATTCTACATTCTATGTTTTTCTTAATTTTACAGTTTTGCTACGCTCAGTGCCTTGCTTAAGCCGAGAACCTACGCATTAATCATTTGTTACGCAGATGTTTCCTTCTATTGTTGCAAAACAGCCTGCCCAAGTTTACNACCTATACCATCAGTTTCATTTTTATTCCGCTGTTCTTACACTAGCTGTAACCTCTATTTTTTTTCATGTATTCATTTTTAAGTGAAAATTCTCTGCAACTTTCAGATGCAGCTTCATGAACTTTGCAAGAAATGCCAGGTGTCTTGAGTGCAATGAGCCGCGGCCAAAGAAGATGCTGACTGGTGGAGAGTGGGAATGCCCTCAGTACGATTTGACATGCTGATTGCTAAGTTTTCTAAGTCTACCNACCTATACCATCAGTTTCATTTTTATTCCGCTGTTCTTACACTAGCTGTAACCTCTATTTTTTTTTCATGTATTCATTTTTAAGTGAAAATTCTCTGCAACTTTCAGATGCAGCTTCATGAACTTTGCAAGAAATGCCAGGTGTCTTGAGTGCAATGAGCCGCGGCCAAAGAAGATGCTGACTGGTGGAGAGTGGGAATGCCCTCAGTACGATTTGACATGCTGATTGCTAAGTTTTCTAAGTCTACANTAACTTTTGGCACATCTGACTTAATTTTGTCTTTTCCTAAGGTGTGACTTCTGTAATTATGGGAGGAATATGTCGTGCTTAAAATGCGATTGCAAAAGACCAGCAACAATCCCACCAAATCATTCATCTACTGGTGCTGGTTTAGGCGGTGTGGCACAGCTTCTTAATGCAACTAATGTTGGTAAATCTGAAATTGAGAGAAAACTTGCCGAAAATGATGAAAAGGCAGAAAGATGGTTGAGTAAAGTTTCTCAACTAGACGATTCTGCTGATTTAAGTAGTCTAGCGGAAGATGAGGACTTCCCTGAGATTATGCCTATGCGCAAGGGGGTGAATAAATTTGTGGTTAGCACCCGCAAAACACCACTTGAGAGAAGGCTGGCAAATGCACAGTACACCGGTAACAATAGCTCTGAAGATGCGTCAACTGACTCAAAGATCAGTCAAACTTTGGACAGGATACTTGGGCGTTCAAAGTCTAGTGCAGCCTCAAACAATCAACCTGGAATTGGAGATGCTGTGAAGAAATCAACAGATAACCTTAGCAGTATTGATCCTGTTCCATTTGTGCCCCTACCTGCAGATATGTTTGCTAAACCACATAGTGATAATGGGCAGGGGAATCTGGATGGCCAAATAAATGCTAAAGTCGACACTTCCACAGCTAATAGCACAGTGCCCTTACCTGAGAGGCAAGATGGCACAAAATCATCAGATACTGCTGATAAATGGTCCAAGAAAGTAGCAGAGCTTGACAACGTACATGAGGTCCCAAGTGTGACCTCTGATGAATATGTGCCTGAGATTATGCCAATGAGGAAAGGTGAAAATCGGTTTGTGGTTAGTAAGAAGAAAGACCGCTCGCTGACATCACCACAGTACAAAAGGCGCAGTTTGCTTGAGCATGCAGACAATTCTGATTTTATCCCATTTGTTCCATTTCCTCCTGGCTACTTTGCGAAGAAAGATAAGCCGGTGGAGAATGCTGCAGAGACAGGAATAATGTCAGAAGGTTCACCAGTATCGGAAAAACGTCTGGAAACAAATCCTTCATCAGGAAAGTTAAGAAACAGCTCAAATACTTCACAGGTGGTAATTGGTCAATCCAAAAGCAACATGAATAATGAGAACTGGAACAGAAATTACTCTCAGCAAAACTCGAGTTCTGGTGGCTATGGTGAAATCAACAGTTATCAGCATCAATCACAATCTCATGAGGCACAGGCTCGACTTGGTGGTACTACAAATACTGGAACTTGGAACACTGGCTACTATCAAGGGAACTTTAATGAGAACAGAGGTGATTCTAGTTACAATGGATCTAACTCTGCACAACAACCTTATAATTCAGGTTATAACAACAATAGCAATTCTTGGAGCACTGAGAACAATAACAGCAATACTGCTTGGACCGGCAACAGCAATTATAACAACAATGATGCTTGGAGCGGGAACAACAATTATGACAACAATAATGGTTGGAATGGTAATACTTCCTATAGCAACAGCAGTACTTGGAATGGCAATGACAGCTATAACAGCAATACTTGGAGCAGCAGTCATGGTTATAGCAACAATGCACAATGCAGCAACAGCAACCACAGCTCGTGGAGCAGCAGTAACACCAATAACTACAGTGGCTCATTTGCTGACAGTAGCAATGCTGTCAGCAGCAGCAGTGCCATGAACCCTAATCAGACAGCTCACAACTCAGGTTATGGTGGAAGCTCAAATGGAGGTTATACTGGAAAGAGCCTAGAAGGATCTGCTGTGAAGGATCCTGATCCTCTGGACATGTCTGAGGAAGCCAAGGCTGAGAGATGGTTCAGGAGAGCAGCCCAAATTAAGGACATCTCTGAGCTTGCCAACATTCCGGACGAGGACTTCCCTGAGATAATGCCGATGAGAAAGGGGGTCAACAGATTCGTGGTGAGCAAGAGGAAGACACCATTGGAAAGGAGATTAACATCTCCCCAATACAGAAGGAACCTGCCAATTGTCAGTTCTGAACCGGAGAAAGATGCTAGCTAAACACACATGCATGATGATGACTGCGTGCATACCACAATCATAACTGCGATGCAAATGCAACCGTGCCATTTCTACACCACTGTATTCTTTGGCACCTGTTTGTAAGTTGTAACAAGAAGCCAGTGAACGGAAACAGAAATCGTGAAAAAAGAATAATACCCCAGGAAAAGTTTCTTTTAAAGTAATTTTGTGTCCGCAACGGCCTGGGGTTCGCTGGATTTTATTTACCATACGTGTATCAATCAATATATATACGAATGTATGTTGTACTAAATCCTTAAGCACTAAACCCGTGGATGACATTAGCAAAGTTTTTGCTTGTCTGCGGTTGCATATTTTGTATTCTTTTATTGAATTGATCTTTAAACTTGGACACCACAATGTATTCTGCCTCCTGGTTTGGATGCAGCAGAAGTCTAGTCTGAGGAGCGAGATAAGATATGCGATTCTGCATACGATTATTTTACCAAAATACCATCATAGACGGGAAAAAGGAAAAAATCAGCTCAGCAAAATTGTGAAGCAGATCGATTTTCTTGAAGGCCCACTAATGCATGTGGGCTTCATTAACGGGAACAGATAGCCCACTAGCCCATGATTCCTCTCCCAGCCCACTTCCGAGGTCATCAAAACCCTACCCCCGGCAACACATCCTCTCCCAACCCTAGCCGCCGCGCCGCCGCTTCTTGTCCTCGCTTGAAGGTATCTCCCTCTCGTTCTTCCCCTCTAGCTGCTCCTCTTCCATGAGCTTGTAGATTTGGTCGGCGTCGGTCTGTCTCCTACCGTTCTTCTACAAGTCTTTCCTTTCTTCCTGTGAGTTTCTTGTTGGTTCCATCTGCTGCTAAGCAACTGCGGTTCTTGCCATAGTTTGGGTAACTTGACATAGCTAAACAGGTTCCTGCTGCATTTCTCTCTGATCTGGATCAGTTGGTTCATGCCGTAAATATGTGTGTAGGCCGTTCGATTGTTGGCGTGGATCTTACGGCCGTGGATCATAAGGTTCCTCTTCGAGTAGCGTTTTTTTGTTCTGCGATCTGAGTGTGCTGCTGGCCTTGAGCACAATGAAATCCTATTGGAGCTGTAGCTCACTGTACGCTGTACACAATCTCTTGCGCAAGTTCTGAGGTGCCACAGGTAGCTCGAGTTCTGTGTCGGCCTACCCATTATAGCGCAAGAGAGACATAGCTATGCAGTTTGCAGCAGGGCTTCTTTGTGTTTCTGGTGCCAGTGGTTACACAACAATCACCCAGTTTATGGGTTTGTATTTTGGTGTAGGTAGTCGTCACAACCTGTTGTTTTATTATGCTCATTTTAACAAGAGCACAAGTACTGAGGCGCTATAGCTATTTGGATTGCATAGTAGCCTATTTTTTGTGTGTGCTAGATTGAGAAGGGAACCCGCTTTGCAGTACAGATTTAACTCATGTTTCTACTGCCAGTAGTTGCCCAATATTTACCTTTCGATATCCTGAATTGGCATTTGTAAGGGTTCAGTTCATTTATGATTGCTGTATCTTCTAGTTGCTATTTCCTTTTCCTCTGTTCTTAAAGATACTCATGTTTGTTGCTTATGACTTCCAGGCAGGAGCTTGTGAAAGTTCCCTAAGACTGACAAGATGGTTCTTAAGTAAGTTAATTCATTTTATTAAATTGTTGCAATTTGCACATGTTTATGTTAATTTGTCAACACAAATTAAGCACCTTTATGAACTCAGGATGTTAATTAGTCAACAAATATTGCATAGTATCCTATGTTTTTGTTAATTGCTATATTTAGCATCACTCTACCTTGAATACAATGACCTTAGGACTCTCTTTGTTTGGTTTGCAGGACTGAACTCTGCCGTTTTAGTGGCCAGAAGATATATCCTGGGAAGGGTATTAGGTTCATCCGTGCTGATTCCCAGGTACTCTCCTTCTGGTGTTGGGGGTCATTAGGACCAAATTGTGGAAGTTTGTCTTACAAATCCACCCCCCCTTTCTGCAGGTTTTCCTTTTTGCTAACTCAAAATGCAAGCGCTACTTCCACAACCGCCTGAAGCCTGCAAAGCTTACCTGGACAGCGATGTACAGGAAGCAGCACAAGAAGGTATTTAGTTTTAGCTGTATGCTCTTATGGTTGCACTTGCTGTAATCCATTCGTGTAAAATGCATTCAGTGGTTCAAACCATTTTATACAGCTCAAATTGAGACGATGCATTTGATTACCATAATGAGGTGTTTGTTCATTTCAAAGCTTCGATATAAATTTATATTTTGTTGGTTTTTATTTGATGGCTATGCAATAATATGCTTAGTTGTAATGGGTGACTAGCACCTGGTATTTATTATTCATTTGTTTGTGCCATGCTGTTTTATTTGTTACAATTCTGTAATTAAATTTGCCACTGCAGGACATTCATGCTGAGGCTGTCAAGAAGAGGCGTCGCACCACCAAGAAGCCATACTCACGCTCAATTGTTGGTGCCACTTTGGAAGTTATCCAAAAGAAGAGAAGTGAGAAGCCTGAAGTTCGTGATGCTGCTAGGGAGGCTGCTCTGCGGTACATTTTCACCTTTCTACAGAGCTATTGTTTACAATTTTATCATAATATTGCTGTGCAAATTTTTTATTAATAAAGGTGATGTTGCTGTTATTCTCATCCTTTCGCCATTTTGTTTTAGTTTGAAGTGTTTTCTCCTCTGCTCCCAGAATGCTTAATCCTCGTGCTGAAAAGCTATATTGTTAACTTCTTGTCATTTTGATATGGTCCTGCATAGTAGTTATTTGACGTGTTTACATTTACAGTGAGATCAAGGAGCGCATTAAGAAGACCAAGGATGAGAAGAAGGCCAAGAAGGCAGAGGTGGCGAAATCTCAGAAGACACAAACCAAGGGTGGTGCTGCGCAGAAGGGTCCTAAAGGCCCGAAGATTGGCGGCGGCGGTGGGAAGCGCTGAACGCCCTTTGCTTCATAGAGATATAGTTTTGTCATCTAGTGTTCACTCTGATCTTATCTTAGACCTTGGTCAAGTTAGTCTGCCGTCTTGAGTTTTCACCATTCTAATGAGATTGGCATGTCCTGAATGTTTTGGATCATCTCGAGAGTTGATACATTGGCACTTATCTTTGTCTATTTTTTGTCCAGCAAGTTTTGCCTAAATTTGCCAACATGTGATAAGTGATTGATTTTGCATGACATATTGTTGCAGCAGATAAGATGGTTTTCGTAGTGAAAGGCTCTAGTTTGACAGTCATATAGCTCGTTCACATTTGCTATTCCAGTTTTCTGTTTCACCGTAACATTGCATTTGCATGTGTAATGCTCTGCATTTTTTTGTGCTGAAACTGTTAANATGTAAGCACTGACTGTATGCAACCAAAAATTTTGGGGAAAGAACGGCAGTTTGATTATTCACATGCCCNTACCATCTGGTGAACTACGAAATAATGACCAAATATCTTGAACTCTCTTGCAAAATTTGATGAATATGGGATAATTTATTCACAAAGTAATGAATTGGTTATTGTAACACTGGGTTAAGCGGGGCTGCAAAACTGGCAAAACCGAGCTAGCTAGACCAATCACACTGCAAGCCGGCGATTTCCTCAGTAGTATCAGCCATCCATCGCCTGACGTTAATGGCCTAATGGGCATCGCTCCATCGATAAGCACGGCGATTTCCTAAGTAGTATCAGCCATCCATTGCCTGACGTTAATGGCCTAATGGGCATCGCTCCATCGATAAGCAGTTCAGCACCACGCCTGACGTTAATGGCCTAATGGGCATCGCTCCATCGATCAGCAGTTCAGCAGTTGCTGCTCAACATCGCGTAGTTACCGTTATCACGGGTCCAGGTCATCGTGCTTATTGGCCATACTACGTCAGGGCCAGCAGTATTTCTAAACCACACGGCTAGGAGCAATAGGCTTATATGCATCAATCCCACTATCCCAGTGCCTCCTACAGCTGACCAGCACGGTCGAGGAGATTGATAATGCATCCATAATGATTCATTAGCGGTTCCAAGTTGTGAATACATGTCATGCTTTCAAAGTGCTCAAGACCTTCCTGAACTAGTTGGCTGTTAGTGCAGGCGATCAGCAGACAGAGGAATTTAAACTTATGGTCTGAGACCTTCAGCGAGCATACTGCGAAAAATGTTCAGTGCATGATTGAGTTCCGTGGCAGGTTGTCCTCTTTCATTTATCTGAACATTTGTAGCGACTCCTGCACTCCCCGCACTTTGCCTACATGTCAGTCCGGGAGTTCTGCATAACGATGTCAGCTTTTATATTGTTTCTAGTCACAGTCATGAATCCACTTACCCAGATCAAGTGCACCCAAATGGCCAAATGTGAAATGTGCACAAGCAGTGAGTAAATTGGCAATCAAGACAGCATCTGGTCACCTTGGCTCTCTGCTTCTGCCTGGAGAGCGCCAAAGCATCATATAACTGACTACTCTACAAGGATGTGCATATGATAGAACTCGAATATTTTCTTCTCCGTGGCCAAATTTCCTTCTTTTGCATGTGTGGTGATCACCGCATTCAGTGTCATGGTGCTCCCATACGAGATGTGAAAGAAAACCTTCAGCTCATTGCATCTCCCCACACCACCATAATAGTCAATCAAAGTATTTCCCAAGTACACATGCAATCAACACAATAACCCTCTTTTTACCTAACCATGCCATCCCCCATTGCAACTTTATCAGCTTGGAATTCTTCATCCTGCATTAACTTGAATAATGCCAGAACCTCTTTTAGTATATCATGCTTGCTGTATCCACTGATCAAGGAATTCCAGGACATGACATTCTTAACTAGCATCTCATCAAAAACAGATTTTGTACATACGAGATCAGGTTTTGTAATATGATTGTGCGTCTGTTTGCTTTGTTAGCACAAGTTTGGCACAAGCCTTCAATACAGAAGGAAATGTCAGGTTGTCTGCATCTATACATTTTTCCTGAGCTTTCTTGTAGAAAACAATGGCATCTTTTGGTGCATCTCTCTGAGCAAGAACCATGAGTATATTATTCCAGAAAAAAGTTGGTGGTCATTCAATCTGCTCAAACATTTGATTTGCAAAAACCAAATCTGATTGCTGAAGAGCACAAGATCTGATGACCTTGGACATTGCATATTGACAGCTGTGCAGGCCAGAAACAAGGAGAAGACCATGGAACTTCTTTACTGATTCCATCATTTCAATATGAGCCAGTTAAAGAGGAGCTAAGAGTTGGACATGTCGGCATTCAGTTCACCTGCATCCTGCAAGGAATAATAAGATAAGTAACTGCCCAACAATCATTTGTACTCCGAAGAAGCCATTTTGAAGGTGAAAATCGGTGGACAAATGCTCCTTTGAGGATCAATATCATGAAGAAGGTGAAATGGCAAGGAGAGGACTGAGGTCATCTCATTTGCCATAATAAACTTAGTAGCCAAGAAAAGAAATTCATGTCTTTGCATGGAAGATAAATAAAAAGTAAAAAAAGTGCAATAACCCACCAGTATGTCAGTAGATCCAATGAAAGTTGGCTACATGGAGACAGTTTAGTAGTAAGGTTGCAACAAAATTTGAGAAAGCTTCTTCCCAAAATTCGGTTCTCATCAGACTGAACTACTGATGCTAACTACTGAATTCACCAACCGAAGCAAGCCCAGGAACCTTAACAGTTCTCCTCTCATCTACTAGCTTCCGTGCTTGTTCAGCATCACCAAACCAGCCAAGCTCATTAAACATATTAGACAACACTGCAAAATCACCACCATACTCTCCTTCTAAGTTAAGTATCTTCTGTATCGCCCTCTGCCCCAACTCAACTTCTCTGTACTTACTGCAAGAACCCAACAGTGTCCTCCATACAACTGCATTAACCTCCACAGGCAACCCCTCAATTATTTGCTCAGCCTCACTCAACCGACCAGCCCTACCGAGCATGTCAATAATGCACCCAAAATGCTTGACCTCTGGATTTATATTGTACTCATAAACCATGCTTTTGAAAAAGGCCAATCCTTGCTCCACCAGCCCCCCATGGCTGCAAGCATTGATGACACTCAAGAAGGTGATTCTGTTGGGTCTAATCCCTGCTCTTCTCATTTCTGCAAACAGATCAACTGCTTCAATTGACAATCCATGCATTGCAAAACCTGAAATTATCGATGTCCATGACACCAAGTTTCTTCTATTCAGCATTTCATTAAACACATTTAGTGAGTTTTGCACAGAGCCAATCTTAGCATAAAGGTCTATGAGTGAATTCCCAACCCGGACATCAGACACGAGACCCTTCTTCTCACAGTAGCCATGCAGCATCTCACCCATAAGGATCCCTCCAAGATTAGATATCGCAGGAATCACAGCTAAAACAGTTATCTCACTCGGGCTAATGCCTCCTGCCATCATGTGGCGGAAGAGAGCAACAGCCTCTGCATAACGACAAGCACGTGTATATCCATCAATCAGTCCAGTCCACGAGACAACATTCTTGCAGGGCATATGCTCAAACAGAATCCTTGCATGCTCAACCTCACCCCACCCAGCAAACCCAGTGATCATCACATTCCAAGTGACCGCATTCTTTATAGGCATCTCATCGAACGCCCTCCGTGCTTCCGCCAAACGCCCGCATACAACGTACGCATTGACAAGGGAAGTATGCACATAGGCATGAAACTCAAATCCCTTCCTGACCACAAGCCCGTGGAGCTGAGCGCCGGCTCGTGGCCACCCTAGACCTGCACAAGCTTTGAGCGTGAATGCAAAGGCAAATGTGTCATCAGCCAGGTGCCGGCGCACGTCCCTGAAGAGGTGCAGAGCCTCCTGCGGCAAAGGGCCGTGTGAGTAGGCCCTGAGGAGGACGCGCCATGGTGCCGGACTTTGGTCGAACACCTGGTGGGCTATGAGCTGGGCGTGGATTTGGAGGAGCTGGCGCCTCCTGTCTTGGTGTCTGAGGAGGAGGGCGATTAGGCGGCGCAGGTGAGGGTTGGCGGCGGGGTGGAATGGTAGCCTTCGTTGCCCCAAGAGGTGGGAGGGAGAGAACCATGCCATGGAGGCAGTCGTCCTCTAGGCTTCTTCCCCAGCCTTGGACTTGGACCTGTCAAGACTGTTGCTGTCTGCTCTCTACCACCAAACTCTACACAGAAAGGGGAGAGCAATATCAAGCATGGGAGGTGCAGGCCTGTGGAGACCCGAGACTCGATATTGCGCAGGGTGCTTGCGAGAGCAAGACCAATCCCACCTCCTCCGCCTCCACCGGGTTGCCCAAACAAGCTAGCTAAGCCCTCTCCTCAATCCTCATCGGTGCCTCGCGCCTTGCCACTTCTCCCGGAGATCACGCCGCAGACGGCGGCGGCGAGGATGACCCCTTCTCCTTCCCCGATCACCACCACCACCAGCTCCCGCCCGACGTCGCGGCGGCCGAGGCCACGGGCTCCAATGCGGCGGACGCCGCGCAGGCCCCCGACCGGCGCGGCACCGAGGCGTCCGAGCCGCTCGTGGTGGCCGCGCTGGCGCTCCTCCGCAACAGCCGCGCATGGGTGGACGCTGCGGCGCCGCGCACGCGGCGTTCCGGTGGGCCACGGCGCAGCCCGGGAACGACCCGGGGCGGCGCGCGTGCCACTCGGCCACTCCTCGCAAAGCACCGTCGCTTCGACGACGAGCGCGCCCTGCTCGACGAAATGCGCCGCGCGTTTAGGGCCTCCCTGGCTGCGATGCTCCTCCTCGTTCGACGCCACTGCGCCGCGTGGAGCGTTGCGGGCACCGTCGTTGTGTTCCGCGCGCTCCCGAGCTTTGGGTTCGATCGGGGCGTGGAGTTCCCGCTTGGAGACAGGTGCTTCATCGTCGTGCTCAATGGGGAGGTACAAAATTGCCTGCGGCGCGGCGGGAGGCGAAGAGTTCTCGGAATGCCATGGAAATTTGGGCTTTGACAGGGATGTTGTGTAGTACGGAGCATGATCTCATGCTTCTCGGAGACTGGGAGCTTGGATTCTGCAAGTGTCACATGAAGGAGGCTGGCATTGCACCAGATCAGAAAGAGTACAATACAGTTGTGTACGCGCTACAGCGCTAGCAAAGGGAACTTGTGTGGCAGACGCATGGATGCTTTCTGGACTGTGGATTAGAAGAAGGTTGGCGAGCCACTTTTGATTC
>JAZFNS010055865.1:0-10138 GCA_037127165.1 Alloteropsis angusta | reverse complement strand
TTTTTTTTTTTGTTCATGGCCGAAGCGATTCGTTTGTCATAACCGCAAGGAACTGAATGTTTTATTTGCAATTGCAGTTGCAGTTGCAACTGATGTGTTGTTATTGAGCGCTTGTCATAACTGCCTCGCATGCATGCTTTAGCGGAAGCGACGTGCCGTTTTGTTCTTCGACTTCCTTTGCCCTTATAAATGCTGCTCGCTACGTATCTTTTGTATTTGCCGCTCTTGTTTCGTCTCGTTCATTTGTTCGATCTTACACGCACGAGACAGCAACTCCACACACCATGCCTTCCCCAAAGATCCCGCAGTCCTCTTCTGAGGAGGAGGAGGAGCGCTTGTCTTTGTTGACAGAGTCAGAGCGTGGATCTTCGGCTGACGAAACCGACGACGGTATGTATTCCACAAACTCGGAAGACGTTGATCACGAAGAAGAACAAGATGAAGCAACCGACGAGGATGGCACTGATAGGGATCAAGATGACTCCGATGACGATTCAGATGATGATTCTGATGAAGATGATGACTCTAGTGACGAATCCGCCGGTGCACCAGAACCACTTGAAGATCCCTTCCACGACTACGTCTATGACGAAGACGAGGATGTCGCCGAGGAGAGGTATCTTGAGGATCTCGAGCAGCCAGCCCTGAAGAGGAGGCGCTTCAATGCTGATGACGGTGGTGGAACAAGTGGCCATGCCGTCAACATTGATGCTTCTGGAATGGTTGTTCCGAGCATTGATGATGATGAGTTGCCTGGCAACGATGATGACGAGTCTACTGGGAATACGCATAATGACGCTTCTTCTTCTAATGAGGAGTGGAAGCGTTAGGTAACAACCTTGTTATATTGGATGTTTGTTTCTAATATTTCAGTCTTTATAATTTGTATTAGTTTGGACGCTCGTTAATGTTTATAAGATATCCTGTATTTTAAAATGTTTGAATGATGTATGTGTTGGTGTATCTGTTTGAACCGAGATGCAAGTCTTCAGTTTTTACAATTGTAATGGTGTATCATATGTATGAACAATGACTTAGCTTAGATACAACCATTGCAATCTTATTTGATATACCCATGTCAGTGAGATAAATAATGTTTATAAATGAAAGTATTATTATGTCTTATAACATCTGTAAATTACTATGACTCATAAAGAATATCTGTAGGGTCATCAGCAGATGACATGCCCTGGTAGTTAACTCGTGCTCCTCTGGTCTTTGGTCTTTCTCCTGTCACTTGCACTCTTCCTCCTCTTTCTCTTTTTGCTGTACTGATTGTGATGTGGTTTGGCATCTCATCATTTTGTTCTGTTCTCATGTTTGCTTCATCATGTAGTTCCCTTTGAATTCTGGGTCTTCCTCTTTTTCTAGGAGGTCCGTCTACTGTCTTGCTTGCTCTTTTTCTTGCTGCTTTATTTTCAGCTGCTCTGCTTCGGTCTGGGTTATGTGGACATGTTGTCATGTAGTGCGTGCCTCTAACTCTGCATATGCTGCAACTTTTTGTACCTGTATTTTCTTTTGTGTATGTGCTGTACTGTCTATATACCATGTTTTCATTTTGCTGCGGTGGCCGTTTTCCCGGAGTCCTTCCTTTAGTCCTTGATATTGGTGGTTCAACAAGAGATATGCAATGAAAGAATTCTGCAGAAGCTGGCTCTTCATTGTTTGTAGAAGCAGAGTTAGTGGTCACATGTGGCACATTTTGCTGATCAGCTGTATGAACAGAGTTCTGTGTTGCCTCGTCAAAATTAATTTTATCTGGTTGAACAACACTTTCTAGGTGGATTGAATCAGGAGGCAGTGATGAAGGTTGGAATAACTCAATGCTAGGTGTTATCAATTCCAGTTGTCGTGTTGTTTCCTCAAAAGCTTGATTAGATCTCATACCTGCTCTGCCAAGCCTCATGAGCTTTGGTAATAACTTCGATAGCCTTGCCTGCTCCGTATCTCCTGTTGGTCCTACTCTTGAAATATTATGTAGATCCCATGGCACATCTGACCTAGTATCTCTAGTGTACCTTTTGAGAATGTATTTCTCTGGAATTTTCTGCACATGTAGATGCACGAAAGCCTTTATGAGGTGCATGCAGAATAGTCCTGAAATAGGTTATAAAAATTTTTATGTTAGTACACATGTTGATTTTTATTGTTTACAAATGCATTCTTCTTGTATATTGTTGGTGAACAGGATGATTCATACCAGTGTGTTCCCACTGCTTGCACTCACATTTGTATATACCAGCTTCTTTGTCTGCGACTACCCTGAAAGCATGACTCGCCCAGCAAAAGCTTTCTGCCCCAGTCTCATGTCTTACTAGGAACCATGCTTCACAGACGGATCAGTGTCTGCTTCAATGATAAATGTCGTGCTGTTTTCATATTGCCTTTTGTACTCATTGTATACAGGCCTTGTGTACACTCTGCTCAACTGTGCATCAAATTTTGCTTTGCTGGCCCTCACAACTTCAGCTTGCGAGTAATGTGTTTCTGCTGCGTCCATATGATCTGAATGTACAATTGAATCAAGCATTCTCTTTGCAAACATATGCAAACATGTTGTTTCTGCTACGTAACCATCCTTCAGCACTCTGTTCTGGCTTTCTGAACGCTGCGTTGATGTCATTCTTCCACAATATAACCCCTTGAAGTAAGCAGCAATAAACATTTCTCTCTTGCTCCACAATGCTTCAATAGCTGGGTGTCCCCTGATTTCAAACTCATCTAAGAGCTTGTTCCACTCATTTTCAAACGTAGTAGGTCCAAGAGGATAATTTATCAGAGATTCTAGTTTCGCCTTTAGGTTCCTTTATTTGTGTTGCTCATACAGTTGATCTAGTTCATATTCCCAAGGTCTGGTGATGTGCCATCTGCAGTTGCGGTGCTGAGATCTGTCAAACACCTCTGCAATAGCTATTTTCATTGCTGGATCCTCATCTGTTACAATTTTTTTGAAACAAAAAATAGTTATTGCACATGGTGTAGAATGAACATTGCATTCAACAATATGATGCCTATGATGTTTAGTATTCCTCACCTGTTAATATCACGAATGGTTGATGTCCATTCATACATTTCTTGAATGTGGTGAATAGCCATTTGAATGATGATGTGGTTTCATCACGTAGGAGTGCTTGAGCAAAAGTCACATTCTTCAACATGTGACTTGAGCCAACAAATAGTGCTAGAGGCATATTCTTCCTATTGGTTTTATGAGTTGTATCGAATGTAATAACATCTCCAAAGTCCTTGCACTCAGCTCTTCGACTTGCATGGCTCCAAAAGATGCTTCGTAGTATATTAGTTTCTGGTTCTACATCGACATCCCAGTAGAAAGCTTCATTCTGAGCCTTGCATTCCCTGAAGAAGGAAAGCAACTTTCCAATGTCATCCTCCCTCTCTTCATGCATCATGTTTGTTTTCCTGCATATTTTTTAGCCATATATCACATAATTGAACAAGAATTGGAATATTGTTTGCAGAAAATAAATGACAGATGAGAAATCACATACAAATTCTTGACGTCTTTTTCCGTAAATGGCCAATTCTATCTCCCGCCATACATCTCTGACATAATGTTCATTGCTGCTTGATGAGGCACATTATTCCGTGTCATTAATCCAAACAGGTCCTTCAGGCATGCATCCCTGTTCTTATGCGCGTGCATGAATCTTATCATTCTTGCCGACGGACAGAACTGATGATTGTGTGCCACAGACATGTGGTCATAGTACCATATTTTTCTCTTTGTATGTAGCTTCACCTTGACAAATGCAGGGCACCCAACTCTCATTGAAGTTTTCTGTGTTTGTTTTGTAGAAGCAGTTTCTTCATTCTCTTTCAAATTCCCTTCCTTGTTGCACACCCAGTGCCTTGTCTGCATTGATGTTCTTGCTGTCCTTAAACTAAACCCAGCCATTCTTGCGTAATCTAAATAGAATTCATGTGCATCTTCTATAGTTTCAAACTCTTGACATATCCTTGGCACAAATACATCAAGTATGTCTGCTGCCTGTTCACAATATTTACTCAAAATAAACAACAAATTGATGATGATAACAAGAGTACAAATAATTCTATCCGTTGCACTCGTAGTTCATTTATAATGTTCAACAGCTAATAGTTTTGCAAATAATTCTAAAGTAAACAAGTTTGCAAACTAACAGTAAACACAATTGCAACAGAAAAAAAACTAGGGAACTACTTTCAATCGAAGAACAAATGTTTCACAACAGCTACCACACAATTCAAGGAAACAATTGCATCCAAACATCAAATTATAATGAAAATATATACTACCATTGGCATCTTATCAGATTAATTAACTAGTTTTCAGGGCATGGTGCTTAATGAATCAAATCAATGTGTCATTGTTTCATACCGGGTAAACAACCGGACGAGCCACGGGCGTGACCAATGCTCCTGGAGGCAGCGTAGCTGGAGGTGTCAAACTAGATGTGTGATGGAGCGGATCCGATTCATGAGCATTCGCGTTCCCCGCAGCAACTGGAGTGCTGATGCTTGTTGGTGCTCTCGCATTTGCCGATAAAGCTCGATCTGACGATCCTGACGACGCTGGAGGGGAATCCGTTGTGGAGCTCATGAAGCTAATCACCAATTGATCTCCACGTTGCTCAGATTGTGATGATGTTTGCGTCATTGAAGATGACGCATCCATAGATCCTTACTGCTTCTTTCCCAATTTCTCGAATCCGATCCCAATTCAAACGGTGCCGTCGGCGGCGGAGGGGAGGGTGGAGGCGGAGGCGGAGGCGGAGACGGAGAGCTTGCGTGGTTGGTGTCAGGATGGAATAGTTCTCGCTGTGTACTACTTTCTCTATATTTTCAAAATCGTATCTTAACGGAACTCTGGATATTCTATACTTACTTTTATATAAATTATTGCTCTTTGTCGCTTCGTCCATCTGTTAAACTGGTTGCAACTAGCAGCATACCCCTTTTGCAATTCCAATTGCAATTGTAGTTGTAATTTCAACTGCAATTGCACAAAATTTTATTGGTAATGTGAAATATTTATGGCTCCGACAGTGCTTTGAGATTTGTGTCATGTTTATAGACCGTTTCATAATGAATTACCTTTTGAGCGCATCATCCTGCCCTTTCAGCTCTGTTCCTATCCACAGCGCCGCCTTCTTGTCTCGTATCCTTCCTGTGCTCTCTTCCTCCTTTCGCTTTTTTTGCTCTGCATAATCGTAGGTAAGTTTTGTTGGATATGACCAAACAAATCCATGTCGCTTAAGTTTCCGTTTCACCTGGATCTAATCCTTTCATTTTCTATCAATTTATTTTCGTTTCTCATATGCTTGGAATCGCAAATCATTAATCTTCATATTTTTCATACATTGCTCCATCAATTTCGAATCTATGTTTAGATTACACTTCTATCCATGATTTCGCTAGTTACTTGTAGTCCTTTCTACTATTTCTGCACGTAAAGTTTATGCTGTATTTACTGTTTCTATTGAACCTCAGCTACTGAATGACTGAATAGGTTGGCAATCATACTACTCTGTGCTATATATATTTTCTGATTATCTATAGATGGTTGATTTTACTTTAATTTTATGTAGCTCAGTTTAGTATGCCTGCTCTTCTCAAAACATGTTTCTCATCTCGTCGCTTGAGACACTTGGTTGATTCATTAGATGATGTTGAGAAGCGTTTCATCATTCAGAATGGTTTTGGTGCTTTTCTCAAGTTATCTATTTTCAACGTTCCTATACCTTTGCTGGAATGGATCATGACCAATGTTCTAATTGTGAGTTCAAGTACAAGGACCGGTCATTCAACCTGTCTACTTCAATGATACAACATGTTATTGGCATCCCTTCTGGATGTATTCCTATTGATCTCAAGAATATAACAGAAGATGTTAAATCGAAGGTCCGGCAAGTTGCTTCTTCTTACAAAGTTGGTGGTCGTAACGTGTCTACCATTGAGAAAGCTGCTTCTCTTTGCTGCGCTAATCACAATGAAGATTCTTTTATGCGCTCATTCATGTCGTAACGATTTCATCAGTCCTCTGTCCTTCTAAGCAAAATTCTCTATTTTTGGAATATCTACCCTTTGTAATGGAGCCTTCCAAGATCAAGGAGTTCGACTGGGCTGGTCATATACTGAAAGAAATTATGAACTCTGTGAAGACATATCAAGATTACGTAGCCTCTGTTGAAAATGTTGATAAAGCTTCCGCTCATTATTTTGGTTCTTGCCTCCCCTTTCTGGCAGTAAGTTTTTGTCTTGTCATTTTATTGTGTACTGTTTGAATGCAACAAATTTTTTTCGTAATATCTTCAACCACTTTATGTTTTTTCCAGATTGCTTACATGGATTTCTTAGATTTCAGTAGCGATGCTTCTATTGGATATCAAATTTATTATTCAACTCCAAGGTTTTGCTATATTTGCAAAGAAGATTTTGTTCGTGTCATTGAAAGCGATTGGGACCAGAATATGCAATCTCCATCTTTCGGTAATCTCTCTGTAAGTATCATTCTTTTATTTATGCATATCTTTTTATTCTTCACATGTTTCTTATCATTTGTTTGTATTTTTCTATTACAGTTCAGAGACATAGCAAGCACTCCTTACTGTAATGAATTTTGTGCTACTGATATTGCTCATCTGTTACAGAGTGATGATGGATGTTCAGGCAACCATTCTGAAAAAATTCAGTCCATGATGATGTTGATGTTAATGCAAACCCAGGTTTATCTAGTCCTGGTATCTTTGTCACAAGCCCTTGTAACTTTCAACTATGCTATACAGAGTCAGTTCAAAAAAATGAGAATGTGAATTTACAAGGTAGTGAAGATTTTAATGCACATGACTCATTGTTATCTGAAAATAAGGTTGCTTCAAAGCCTGTTCAACATTTGTTCAGTTCTCCAGATATGCNTTTTAGAATCTATTGATCATTCAGTTCCAATATTCCCCAACTTTGCAGATATAAGNTTTTTTTTTTGCTTCTCAAACACAGTTCAACATTTTTCCAGTATATTACTCTTTCCATGAATACAATTAAAATTGCTTTTTAAAAAAAATTTCAGCTTACTGTGAACATTCAGCCTATTGTGAAGAAGCATTTTGAGTTACTAAGTAAGGAATTTGGTCAGACCTCAAATTTGCCACTTTCTAACTCAGCAAATGCATCGGTTGCGAACAGACTATCTCTGCTTTCTTCTGAAATTTATTCTGTTGCACTGTCTGGATTGAACTGTTTATTACAAACGCCTCGTAATTCCAATGATGTGCAAGTTGATGTGGATAGTGCAGTAACCACCGATATTGAAATGCAAACAGACATGTCCAATCCTAAATGCACTGCTATCCTTGACATTGATCAATCAGCTCCCAAATCTACATGTACTTCAATATATTACGCTTCATTAAAATTTGTTTGCAATTTTTTCTCCACTGTTTTACATTATCGTTCGTGATTTTCATTTAAATATGTCTAGGTATTGTAAATCAGCGAACACGCTCAAGTACTTTGGAGAAGAGGAAGAGGAAAAAAAGGGCCTTTATCTCTGACGATGAAGATGATAATCTGCAACTGAAAGTTTCTAATGATGTTGATGTATCTTATAACAAATACATGTGTGGTCAATACATTAGAACTAAGTCGTAAGTCTGTTTTCTTCTATGTTTTTTTTCAATGTATTTTGTAAATTTTCTGTGCTACATCTTATTAATAAAATATTTTACAGACAGGAGAGTCCTGACTTTGTTGTCATTTCTGATTTCAAATGTTCATCTTTACACGTTCGTGATTCACTCAAACCTAGAGGTCACATCATTGATGATATCATGAGTCTCTATGCACAATTGTTGAACTTTGAAAACAAAGAGAAGGTTGATACTAGAGCTTCGAGAATCAAAGTTGCCTTCTCTTCTTTTCTTAACGAAAGTGCTAACAATTGTTTGTAAATATTTTGTTCTAACATAGTATATTCAATTAAGTTTTTTTAATTTCTGATATATTTTTGTAGTTAAAGCTTGTTGCTAGTAAAGCATCATATTCATCAAGTTTCACTTTATCTGAAATCAAGAGGATGAATGCTGAGTTTGATGAAAGCAGATATTGTACGTACATATTACACATCTTACTTATGAATTTTGAACCTTACTAAATTTTGAATACGTTCTGAATCATTAAATATCATATATTTTGCAGCTTATGTTCCCACTTTGTATTGACAAACATTGGATTTTGATCTGTATCAATAAATTAGACAAGCAGCTTCAATGCATGAGTTCAACTAATTCTCCTACTCAAAGGAAACGGTTTTCTCTATTGGATAATTTGGAAAATTTTGTTCTTTAAATGTCTTATACAACTGTTATTTGATTACTGTCCTTTATCGGTGTGGTTACTTCTTATATCTTGCTTCTTTTCATAATGCAGGCTTGCAATTTCCAAAACACATGCAAACTTGCTGGAATATTTAACAGAGACTTCTCAAAATATGAAAAAGTTTCTCCAGAATGCCATGTCCAATCAAACAAGTAAATCTTTATTTTCTTTATGGAAATTATTCAACTCTATTTTCTTGTAAACTTTGTCATATCATATTTTTTCAAAAAAGCTTACTTGTGTTTCTTTATTTCACAGTTTTGACTGTGGTATTTACGTTATGTTATTTATGGAAAACTTCAATGGAAAATCTGTGAAACATTTCACTGAAGTAAGTTTGATTTAAATGTATTGATTACGTTATTTTATTGCAGTCAACAAAGTAAGTATATATTATGCTCATAATTATTTCAGGCAACTGCAAGTTAGTTTCGAAAGCTCGTTGCAGACAAGCTGATGACTTCTTTGAAGATTGAAGTTGATATCCCATCACTTCAAGCAAATAAGTAGTGGTGGTGTAATAGTTTGAACGTTTGTTAGTGTACAAACTTAAATTTTTATTATAACAGTACTAGAGTTGTAAATATTTTGTTGAAACCACTTTGCAAATACAGTTGTAAGGATGCAAATGAGATGCATCGTGGATTGCAGTAGTAAGGTTGTGAATTTTTCCAACTGTTATTCTCGGGTTAATTGAAAGATGAATTGTAAGCGTGGAATTTTGTAGTTGCTATTGCTCACATTTTGATAGTGCAGCATATTTGACGTGCTTTTTCAATGATCTTTTCCGCTGCAACTACAGATTGCAAGCCGTAGTGTATCATATTTGCAACTGCCCCGTGTGTAACCGATTGAGGATTTTCTTTCGCTGAAAATTTATTGGGGGTTACTATCTGGAAACTGCTAACATAGGGCATGGGGGCTGTGCTTGGACGGTACGACAGCCACAAGCGTAGTTTCCATGATTCAAAGCTGGAGACGAAGATGGTGGACGCCATGCAACAGATGAACCGAGAGCAGCACATGGAACTTCACTGAGATCTTTCATTGTCTGTATTTTGATATTACATTTGCAAGCCGTAGTGTATGATATTTGCAATTGCAAGTCTAGTTTTATATCCCTCCAGTTGTTGCAAGTTCAACAATTGTTGTATCCTTTTTTTTCTTCTAGTGTAGTACTCTCTTGCTCTTCTTTTTTGATCTATCGCGCGCATGTCTTCTCTTCTGGCGGCGTCGTGTATGATATTTAGAATTGCAAGCCGTAGTATATGATATTTGCAATTGCAAGTCTAGTTTTGTATCCCTCCAGTTGTTACAAGTTTAACAATTGTTGTTTCCTTTTTTTCCTTCTAGTATAGTCCTCTCTTGCTCTTCTTCTTTTTGGATCTATCGCGCGCATCTCTTCTCTTCTGGTGGCGTGGTTCTATGAATCTCTCGCTGGATTGCTGCCCTCTGCTTCTCTGCCGTCCAATTGCTTCCACAAACTTTACCCCATGGAAAATTATCTACCAGGTTCGTGTATTCGTGTTCCTTCCGTACTTCCGCTTCTTAGAAATCCGCAAGTAATTTAGCTGAATAATCTTGGTCTCTACTTTTGCGCCGAATTGTAGACACGTCTGTTGAATCTTGTTGAGGAAAATTTATTATGTGGGCTATTTACTAGGATAGTTCATATGGATTAGCTATAATTCATTTTTGCTACTACTTTTTTTTCTCTAGATTCGTTTCCTAAACTTTTTTCTGAGTCGTACAAACATATGTTACT
>JAZFNS010051392.1:297-11824 GCA_037127165.1 Alloteropsis angusta | reverse complement strand
TAAGTTCTAAACTTGCATATAATTTGACTAATTATTGGTCAAACTTTGTATAACTTGACTTTTCACTGATAAAAATGTATCTGTCATTTCTGAATGGAGAGAGTACTGTGGTAGGGCCCCGATGTGAGCACCAGGTTGATGGCCTGCAGGAACCAGGAAGTCGAGCCTGGCCTGGACGCCTGGTCGGAACAACGGCGCCTGCGGTCTCCGTCTGCGCATCAGTGCGTGCGCGAGGAAGAGACGCCCGNAGAGAGAGAGAGAGAGAGAGAGAGAGAGAGAGAGAGAGAGAGAGAGGGGGCTGAGAGTGCTGCTAGGTGCTCGGGCTGACGAATCCACGATGAGATGGGCCGCTGCTATTATTCAACTGGATGGGCCACGCCCAGAAGTAGAGCCAAAATCACCAAAATGGGCCATGGAAATAGAAAAGGATATAAGAGGTAATTGGGCCATGCCTAGGGCCACGGCCCTAGTGGCACTAGGCCCATATCCGCCCCTGGGGCCAGGTCGGCCAGCCCCACAGGCCTAGGCCGGCCGGCCTAGGTGGTTCCAAGTCCCATTCGTGCTCAACTTTGGTGAACCGGCCTCCAAGGACATTTGAAAGGCAAGTGCTTCAAGATAAGATCAAGAGACTTCAGGGTTAAGGTAAATGAATTGGAGACTTGGAAGTTTATCACTTCTCATTCTTATCTTGGAGATATCCCGAAGCAAACGATGTCCAAAGGCACACATGCGTAGGTGGAACAACCACTGAAGCTTCTGGAAGACTTGGGGAGAAATATGGAGACAAGGTGACCAATTAAGGGACCAGGCTAGCCGACCCAACCCCTTTTTGTGGCGGCTCACCCCTCCTTTCGACCTAGGATTTCCTTAGGGTATTTATACCCTCTGTGCCTTCATGTCACGCATCAATTAGTTCGCAATTTGCCGCCGAGAAGTAGAGAAGCTAGAGGGACACCTTTCGGAGAGCTGAGGGTCGTGTTAGTTGTCTAGGGTTCGTCCCTAGATAACGTAGGAACCCTGCGAGGAAGACCACGTCGGAGTTCCGGAGCTAGGATCATCAAGATCAAGGTAGGATCTTGGTGCTGATCTTGTTGATGTACTTACATTCATGGTGAAGTTATATGTGTTTCTAAATCTTTAGCGATCAAGTGTCTCTCTTTATCATTTCGTTCTTGGTTGGGTTTGCTTCTTCTTCAATCTATTACCAAGGTAGATTGCTCGAGGTGTTCTTGTAGCCGTGGTGGCTAGGGGTTCATACCGGATCTACCAAGTAGTTTGACACGTTCACTTGTGAACGTGCCCTTAAGTTAACGACGCTGATAGGGAGTATCGTGACATGGTGTGATCCCGTGTAAAGTGGGGCTTTCAGGAGTTTAACCGGAGGTCATGAATATGCTTTTTTGAGATTCACATCTATCTTACTTCATTCTTTTTGGCCCAGAGCTACAACATATGCATGATCTAGGCCATCTGGATTGGTTATCTCTATGCTTTCTCTTGCTATCCCTAGTGTTTGATTTGGTTTTAGTAGATTAGATCTATTTGGTTTAAGATCTATTTGCGACCTCTCTTTCAAGAACAAAGGACTTCTATGCTAGTTGGATTGTTTCTTATATCTCTAATTCCATGGATTGATATACCTTGGGGGAATACTCTAAGGAAAAAGCTACAACTGACTCGTGTGTTTGCGGTTCACGATTGACACGTCTAAGGGCCGTCAACAATTAAAAATCATAAAAGCCATGTTACCACGATCGACACTATTATGTTGGGGGCTCCAGCGTACCATGAGAGCACTTAACATTCATGCATGAGCATATCTATCCATCTAGCTAACGAACCTCGGCTAATCCTGAATCACTGCGAAATGTGCATCAAGCGCGTCGACCTACCACGCAACTAGCAAAGTAATAGACATATTTACAAAAGTTTTGGGGACATCACAGTTCCAAAAGCTCCAAGTCTCCTCACCCAGCAACTAGCTTTCCATCAATATCTTGAATCCTTCAGCCACCCTATTGAGCATGGCTTCGATCAACTGCTCTTGAGCCGCCTTCTACAGTGACCTCTGGTAGCGAAGAAGGCCGATAAACCTATGAATCAGTCCTATGGGAGTCTCTAGGACTTTGTCATTAAACACCAGGACATTTCTTGTCTTCCACAGTATCCACATCGTACCTGCACATATTAACATTGTCATATGTCTACCTCTACCTTTCTTCTTCTCAAGAAAAATCTCAAAGATGTCCACATGACAAACTGGTGTTGTTGTCCACTCAAAAATTTCTCTAAAAAAGAACCATAGAAAATTTGCAATAGGGCATTGGAAATAATATGGTTAGTTGTTTCAATTTGGTTACACAGTTTACATAACTCAACTCTCTTCCATTTCCTCTTCTCCAACTGAGCCGCTGATTGTATTCTATCATGAAACATAATCCACAAGAAAATCTGAACCTTCAGGGAACTCTGCACTTACATACTTCCTTCATCCTTTCATCCACTATCCCACCAAAAGTGATGAATATGTATAGGGATTTTGTAGTGTATTTTCCTGACTTTTCAAAACCCATCTAACTTCATCCCTACCTTCCTCTAAGCACACTTGTCCCAACATTGAAAGCAACATTTCCCATTTTGCAATCTCACAAGGACCAAAGAATCTTTTAAAGTCTATCTTACACCTCCATTGGCATATGCCTTTTGTACAGAGATGTTTGGATCTACACACATAGGTATCAAACTCTATCCTTAGTGGACATTCATCCATTCACCCGTCCTCCCAAAACCTTGTTTGGGCTCCACTTTTTACCATTACTACTCTTCCAAATTGGTACCAGTGCCTCAACTCTAGTAAACTTCTCAGAATTGTGATCTTGGTTTTGTCTTGATTTGGTAAATACTCTTATTAGCTAGGTATTTCTTTCTCAGCAATGCACAACATAGGCTATTATCATCTCTTTCCAGTTTATCAATCCACTTGACTAGCATGGAGATATTCATCACTATAATGTCAGTAAAACCTAGCCCTCCAAAATCCCTGAGCATATTCATGGCCTCCCATTTTATCATATGATATTTCCTCTTCTTTCTAGTGCCTTGCCAAAAGAATCTTGCTCTCATAGTATCCAATTTTTATAGTTTCCTTCATATAGTATATAGACTCCCATCATGTACATGGGTATACTAGTCAGGCTTGATTGAATCAAAATAAATTTTCCTCCAGAAGAAACTGTATCACATTGCCAAGTTCCCAATCTCTTGGCAGTCTTTATTTCAGCACCCCTCGCCAGCTGCCCCTTGGAGAGTTTGTGATCACTCACTGGCATCCCCAAGTAAGTAATTGGGAAGCTACCCAGTTTGTGGTTGAAGGCTTCTATAATTCTCTCCACTTTCTCTTGTCCAATTCCCATAGTATAAATCTCACTCTTATTGTAGTTGATTTTCATCCCTGACGTAGCCTTATAGCAAAGAAGAATGAATTTGAGATTTGCAATATTCCTATCACTCTTCTTCGGAAAGATAATGGTTTCATCAGCATATTATAAGTGGATACTGAAAATCTTTCTGAAGCATGTTATGATGTGACATATTAAAGCACGTACGTAACTACAGATAACAATGCAACTTCTTTATCGGTTTTGACACGTAGAAAAACTCGAACAAAAGGGATGGAGAAATATTATAATTAATTCTTGTTTCATATTACAACTTATTCTATGGGCTAGTAAATATTCTAGCTACATTTGTATTGAAGCGTTTGCCACTGTTGACTTTTGATCATAATGTTTCTTAATAAATTTTTGAATAAGACAAATGGTCAAATATTGGAATAAAAAGTCAACAGTGACAAATATTTAGATACGGAGAGAGAACCTAGGAAATTTGGCAAATGAAGTTACCACTGAACTAAGATCATAATTTTCAAGCAGTATTTTAAAAAGAGATGTTATTGTAACAAAAGCCATTCTTGCTACAAGAAATCGAGATAGCTCGTAAACTTGCAGCTTCCTTTGCAGTTCTGCGGAGTCCATTCAACACCTTTTTTTAGTGCCATTAGAGTTTCTTTTTGGCATTCTATACATATTGTTTTGGGATTACCTCCACCTCTAAACATAGTTAATTTATTTAACCTATGGTCCAGTGGCGGTGGTGGTGGTGGGGTAATATTGAAGGGAACATACGAAACTCCGCTTTTGGCTCTGTTGCAGCAGTGATGACCAAAAAAGAGTTGTTACTCAGGTGTGCTGAACCTTCGAGGTGTAGGCAATGCACTTTTTCGCCTCCCATGGATGCCTTTTAGTCTTAGGATTGATTTGATGTTTTCATAAGAACGTTTGATCTTGATCATGTAGCACTTGGTTACTACATAGTATGTAATAATTGCGAAGTGATTCCTCCTTTGTAAGGAGGTTGAAGGTAGAACTTTCATCCTTTATCTTAAAAAAAATTATCCAAACTACCGAAACTACTTAATTAGTAATTAAGTTTGTTTGTTTTCTGCTTGGATGCACGAATATGAATTATGGTAATGAATCGTGCAGAAGAAGAGCTTTCCAATGTCGGAATACCACACACAAGCAATATTAGAAACAATCTTTTTCTCTTCTCTTCAACTATCTATGGACCCCTACACAAGAAGAGAAAAGGAATGGCTGCCAGTTGTTGCTTGGAGAGAAGCAACACTCCGTGTGTCTGGATCAAGCAAGTAAACCCTGATTGGGATTCCAGATTTCAAGTCTCATCTCCACTGTGGACCCCCTAACCTAGCTACGAATTTGAGCTCAGTTGTGCCATTCCTAGAGACTAAGACGGCTACTGACTTGTCACACATCGATTGGCACTTTCAAATGCTGATGGGATTGGCTCGAATCCAAGCTCATTAGCTACAGGAGAAAATGACGCTTGATCTCTCATTCATGTATAAACACACACCCTACCTCCAAAAAAAAAGAATACAAACGAGGAATAACATGAGCAGCAGAAAGAAGAGCAGGGACACGTGCTGACGGATGCGCATGCTGCGTGTATCTCAATGCTTTTCGCGGGTTTACTACCAATTACGGTTGTGAGCATCATATACATTTTGTTGTGCACATCTCTTTCACAAGTTGAGGGGATTTGGCAAGCTTTGGATACTACCAAGGGAACAACCTTGCACGGCACATTTTTTGGATGGCCAAATTCGCTTTTTCAAAGGACAAAATTTGTGATGAGAACGTAACTTGCGTGTCTAATTGGGTTCTGNGAACAGCTCAGGAATACCACCAGTCTGTTGTAAGTTTTGACAAACTTCTTCTTTACCCGTATCAGTGTACATGTTCTACAACTCATGCATTATGCATTGGTCAAAGCAGTCTCAGATGGTCATGTCTCTCTATGTGTGGAGAAACTTTGTGTGGCTATATAGCATATAGCACGTCCAATTCTTACCTANCCACGGTACATAGGTTAGGTGATCAGTTAACCGTTGCTTTCTTTTTCACTTTGATTCTCTAGGGTAAACAAGATCATATGAGCTTTAGGATACATGACGTCGCTGCCACATGTCGTGCCCTAAAGATCAACAAAACATATTGGAACTTCCACACGTGCACACCGGCCGGCCTCGCCGCATTTGCTGACATGCATGTAATTAACAATGATTTTTTTATCTTATGTAACCTTGATAACCTAGCGACGAAAAATTGGAAGAGACACAAAAAGTGTTGTTTTTAATATGAACAAAATAATTCATCATCTCTTCTTCGAGTGCCATGCATCATGCAAAGGAAATTTGGCGCTTGATTTATTTGGCTACTGGTCTGTCTTTACCTAGATCCAGCTGCTCAAGATAGTAAGAGCAAAATTTATACAGTGGTGAGGATATCGACAATTTGTTGGGTTATTTGGAGATGACGTATGCATGCCATTTCTAGAAGAACATACTGATTGCGCTTTTGGTCGCAACTATAGCAGGATGAAAAGACAAAAAAAATATTCTCGAAGACGAGCTCAACTTTAGAGATCATGACTTGCAGCAGTCCAACTATGGATGTAAACATGATAATAGGGTGGCTTAGATTAAAAACTTTTGTTCTTTCTTGTTTCATCAGTAGTGATTGTTGTATAATAATCTTTGGGTTGTATATAGGTTTAAATAGAGGCCGGATATTTATCCATTATCTAAATAAAATGTAACCTTGATTTTAGTTGACTATATATCCTCCCTCTGATTTCAGGTAAGACATTTACATGGTCACTGATCAGCATATGCATTTTAATTAACTAATTTATATAATTTTTTGTAACACTTTAAATTTTGGATGACCGAAGTTTTTTTTAAAAAAATGGCATGCATAGACATAGATGCAGACCCAAAGGCCAAATATCTCCCTCCCTTCTTCTTCCTTGTAGATTTTTATTGAAAAAATAAAAGAAGATTCACTTTTGACACAATGGTAAAAGAGGGGCGGTAAAATGGTAAGAACAAACAAACCTAGCAGCACGTGCACTTTTACCAAAATAGGCATCCATGCATGGCAAGGTTGCAGAGACGAGACGTGAGACGTGACCCCATTGACGGCGACGTGAAGCTCCCTCCCTCAGCTCCCGCCTCCGCGCAGTGGGCATCGAATCCGGGCACATCTGGCCGGCGATCGAGCTACCGGACAGCGCGGCGCCGCGTGGGCTTCCGCCGTCTCCAATCCGCCATTGACAAGCCAGCACGGCGCCGTCCGACGTGCCCCGCCCCAAAAGCTCTCCCGGTGCCGGCACCGGATGCCGGGAGAGAGACGCGGATGCCGTCGTGGCCACTCCGGCGACGCATCGCAAGATCTCGATTGCTTCCTCGTGGCCCTTTTTGGGGTGGCACCTGTGCTCCCCAATTCCCCTGTTGACCCCTCGAATATTTTGATAGGCTGGAGGCCTTCCCAATCGGAGCATCTAGATATGTGTTCTTGGAATTTCTTCCCTCAATCCTTAGTTTATTTGTGCTCCCATTATCTTTTCCATTGTTAATGCGCATCTATGGATAACACTTTCTCTTTTTCTTTTTTGTTCTTTTTTATGAAAACAATATATAGGATGGATATGAACTCTGGCATTCATATAATAAGAGAGAATGTACTTCTTTTCAAGGACATGAAGTTGTTTTTTCTTTTTTTAAAAAGCAAGTGCCCCTCAGGATTATTCACCAATGTGTGTCCTTTATTCTTTGGTAAATTCCACTTGTCGATGGTGAAATTATGGTCAGATAAAATGGTAACTCTGGTTGTAGGGCTAGCGTGGGTTCGACAGTTGAACATGAGTCAATAACAAACAGTGGCAATGCGACAAGGCAACGGTGTTGTCGAGGGTTCGAATAAGGATGATAAGGGTAACAACTGATGTGTGAGTAAGTGTGTGACAAGGGTTAGGCCAATCTCAATGGGGAGTTTCATGAGAGTTTCGTGGCATTAAATTTCATTGTCATATTAGCAAAATTGCTGACTTGGCAAGATAATTAATTAATAGGGTGGTTTCATCAGATGAGAGAGAAGTTTTATGGCACAGTTATCTGATTCTCAGTTTAAGTAACTATACAATAAAATTTTTGATTGGGACTGGCCTTAGTTGAGAACTTGAGATCAGATTCCTATACATGGATCGTCACCAGCAAGCGGCAACCATGTAACCTTAACACTTCAGTGACCGTGCATCTAAGGGCACGTACAACGGTTAGACAGCAGCCAGTGGCGGAGCCAGGAATTTTTTTAAGGTGGGGCGAATCTGAAGGGGTATTTAGTTTGTAAAGTTTCCATTTTTTCATTGGAAAAATTTTGCAAACTTTGGGGCAACTATACACCCCCTTAGTAAAAAACTATCAAAAATAAATGCACACAACAAACAACCTAATTCATACGGTATCCATAATTGGAACTATAAAATCATATTGATATAACTGAAGTTTTAATATGCTACATAGCTTTTATGGATTCTTACTTCTTAGGCATTGCCGAGCTCTCTTGCCAGAGATGTAGCTATTCGATACATGTACTTGACCAGCACATTGCTAATCCAAGCACAGATAGAGCCAGATTATCCTTACTTTTTTCGTGTTTTACTCTGTTGGGCCATCACACTGTTTCTATCACTGATTGGATGTTGCTATGCTAGCGCCATGTCGTGTGCTGCACCATCGGTCACCGCCGGTGATCAGGGCTTAGAATCGGCTGCTACTCAAGATGTGCAACTAGCGATAGGTAGTTGGAACTATGGGCCAAATTAGACGGAGATTAGGGGCTGTTTGGTTTGTTACCAAAAGGCACCTCGCCAATCGTTGGCGTGCCATTGTGATTTTGGTCACTGCTTGGATCGTTGCCAGTAAATTGGTGAGCCAATGCCCTGCCGGCCAAATCAGCGTCGCTCTAGTTGTTTTCCGCGCCCGCGCATTGGCGAATCACGGGCGGCAGAATCGCCCGCCCGGAGATTGGCGTGCCCGCAGTTGGCGGGGCGACGCCGGGCGAAAAGCAAACAGCCCCTAAATCGATCGTACGTACGTGGCACTTTGGGCCAAGGTTGTTGTGCTCCTTTCACCCGTCGTGAGGCCCGATGGCCAGTAGCTCTTGTCGTAGTTACCCTGTGATGTTTGTTGGATCCTTTACAGGCCGGATAGCACAGCATCAAGACTCATGGCTGTAGGACTCGATCAATGGAAGGAAAATCATGAGGCAAGATGATCGCGTCAATAGCTGGGGCGGTTGCCCCACCTTGCCGATAGGGTGGCTCCGCCTCTGACAGCAGCTGTCTATTTGAGTTCACGTCAGCAAAAGGAGGGGATGTAGCTATCATTAAATGAGGAAAGAGTGCGTTGCTGTCTACTATTTCGTCTACTACTCTGGCTCGTGCTCCCATATAAAACAACATGGCTCAGAGAGGACATTAAATATCACACAGACAGCAAAATAGACAGCAGATGTCTAAACTGTTGTAGAGCACTCTATTTAGCTGTCTGTATATGTTAAATAGACATCAACTGTCTAAACTGTTGTACATGCCCTAATGCATCCGGTAGAGTACATTAATTAAGTCAATTAACACAAACTATCTGGTAGGAGCTACGAACTAGTGGTATCCTGTAGCTGTGGATATTTACTCTCTAATTGATTAGTTGGTTGGAGCTTTGACTCCAACCCAAAGAATGAATCTAGCTTGGACCAACAGCAGAGCAACAACAACCCACTATGAAAGGGCTTCTACCTAGCTTGGAATTTAGCATGACCAAATACATCATGATTTTCCCATGTCATGGTTTTGCCTAAAGGCATATCGATCTGGTGATGAGGTAACCATGCTTTGCACAAAGCAGCCAAGGAACATTCAGAGCTACTGCCTACTGTGGTAAGAAATTCCGACATAAAGAGCCGTCATTCAGTCATATACTCATACCTAACCCAATACATTTGGACTTGGTGTAGGGAATACTCCATAAGATATGCCATCACAGGCTACAACTTTGAAGCACTTTATGCCAAATTATTTTAGTTAAGTCGTAAAAGAAAACTGTTATCTGTGCATTTAGCTGCTGGCTTAATTACTATAAAGCTACAATTGATTAGCACATTCATCACTAAAATTATTTTAGCTCCATCTACTTAATTAAAAGTGAGATAATCATAGGATACACGCTATTAACATGATAGTATTGTTTTTTTTCTCAACTTTTTGTTGGAATTGAACTTTCTTTATGGTATGCAGTATTCAGACGACGTCTATCCTTCAAAATCACGAGAAAAGTTTCAAGTGATATGCTTGTGTTGTCCCCTAGAGAATTTTAGGAGGAATCCTACAGAATGGAAGAATAATCTAGACAATGATTTTTACAGTTGTCTATACACTCCCTAGATATTAGTATGAAAGATCCCTGTTAGAAAGATCAATTTATATTGGTAATTTGGTGACATTCGACCAATCAAGCATGACATACTTATTTACCTTTCTCGCTAGATGCTCCCAATCTTGCAGAGATTGTCATCATCGTAGTGGGAGGCAGACTATCGATAATCTACAATTATGTAAATGTCAATGTCCAGATTCTTTTACAAGTTCAAATCCAAAACACACACCACATGCATGTTCACANCACTCCATGAATGCAGACACTACCACATGTTCAAACACAATTGGAACCTACGCTACACTCATGTAGTGTGGGCGCACGCCATCTACCTACGTGTGCGGAAAGGCGAGCACCAATACTAAGTATGTGCCTCAAACGCTTGTGGTGAGGATCCATAGCCAGGATGCCAGCTCATGTCAATGAACCTCATTGATGCATAGGACTTTGCCTCCATAGAAGTCTTCTTCGTTGAAAGATTTTAGTGAATGATTAGTGGTACCCTTTATGGGACCATCGGTACACTTTTTTCCTGGACTACCATCGATGTCTAACATGTATGGGCATGGTTCCCCCTTCCAGCTTAGTTGGTACAAGATAACTTGGTGTTTGAAAACAGGATATGGTTAAAATGAATCACACACGTGTGATAAATGTAGAGTTAGCTCTAGTATATCTAGAGGAAGCAGAGAAAGCATTGACATGAAGTATCTAAACTTGTGGAAATCAATGAGTCCCAATCCACTATACTCAATTGCTGCTAGGATGAGGATGAAGATGAGAGTCAGGCTGAAACATCAAACTGGCTAGGTAGACAAAAACCATAATCACAATATTTTTTAAAAAAAAGCTATCTCGGCTGCATGTGAGATTAATTACGTTATATATCCTTGAAAAGTTACAGGAACAAAGTCACTGTATTTTTTTGCGGTGAAAAGGAGCTATATTAGCTAGGGAATGTGCGTACAATTGTTTGCGATGAGGTCAGTAACGCACGCAGGCGCATGACCAATCCACACACACACCGCGGTATGGCAAGTTCTTCTAGCTAAATTTGCTAATTCATTTGCAACGGAATTAAGCTCTCTCTTCACTAAGCTAACTCTCCACTCCTCAAGAAGTTGAGTTTGTCTTTAGTTTCTCTGATGATAAAACTGAGCTCCGATCGGTCTTCCCCCTTTTGAAGTGCATGACAAATTCAATGTATATGTACCCGCAAAAGAATCAATGTATATGTAAGATTCAAACATAAGAAAATTCTAAGAGTCGTTGCTGTGGACATGTGTTGTCTTTTGTACTAGAAATTTTCAGACTTGAAAATTTCATGTTTTAACATAGATATGTCTTGACCTCACCTACAGCTCTTTTTTCGAGAAATTTTGTAATCTCCAATAACGCGATAATGTTTTCTAGTGAGTTTGAATTATTATCATTTTTCTGAGAGGAGTAAGTAACCATGTCATATATATAGTATACATTTCATCTAGGAAGCCTATTAAAGATGCATTAAACTAAACAAAGCCGAAAAACATACATCGGAGAAGAAAATATTCAAGTTAATAAATGGTGCCAGCCGGGACATAGTATAAGATTCTGACAGTGATAAAAAAGGAATCGGTACACATGAATCCTATTCACCTCTTTTCTAGAAAGGTGGATCCTGTTGTGCCA
>JAZFNS010011649.1:2783-17333 GCA_037127165.1 Alloteropsis angusta | reverse complement strand
TTTTTTTTTTTTTCTAACGGGAACGGGAGGACACCACTTCTACTGGGCCTGAAAGCCTGTGACCACGACAGATTTGCTTTGGCCCAAGACGAGGCTCCTGTGCTCTGCACTTGGGCGTCGCGGGTGTTGGGGCCCACACGGCGTCGCTTTGCCAGCTGCGCGTGCTCACGTAGAGCATCCCAGCGGCCTCTTCAAATCACACTAGTCAAATTTCTATTTAGCTAGTTATTTAACTAGTCATTTAGCTTTTCAAAAGGTGGAGAACCAACAGGCTAGCCATTTAACTTTTCCTTTAGCTAGCGGATCTGGCTAGGTAAATTTGACTAGCGGGAGGAGCGATTTGGAGAGCCGGATAGAATAGCCAGTTGGATGGAGAGGCCAGNNNCCTGATTTTGAGATTGAATAGCTAAATTATAGCTTAGCTAGTGGGATAAAGAGTCTCTTGGAGATAGACCTGAGCAAAGCAAGCCCGGCCCGATGGCATGGCCCGAGCCCGCTGGGCTAGGCCCGGCCCGTGACTGCTTTAGGGCCGGGTATGGCGCTGATTTTTATGGCCCATGAAAAAACCGAGCTAGCCCGGCCCAGCCCGAGAAAAGCCCGAAATCCCGCGGCCCGATTAGACCTCCCACCTAGAGCTACTCGGTCTGCTTGAATTGTGTTGTCCGATTTGGTCCAGTAAGCTGGCATTGCTCGTGCAAGCATATAAAAAAGCAACAGAGAAACAATTAGTTGAAACTTGANTTGTTGATAGGACAATATTTTGGTTAAAATAAATGGTCCATGAAATAGCTCATGTTTAGAAAAAAATATATTTTGTTTATAAACTGAATTGGGCCTATGGGATGGGCATGAGATCCCATAAAATGCCTTGGAACTTGGCCCGGCCCGGCCCAATCAATTTAATGGGCGGGCGTGGGCAAGAATTTTCAAGCCCAAAGACCTTAGAATTTTCTTTGGCCCGGCCCGAGAAATGGTCGGGTCTACTTGGAGATACTCTACGCCTCTCTCTTTGTGCTCGATCTGGATCGATTACTAAGCTCCATGGTCCATGCATTTCGATTAGAATTTGGAGCATACAAAAGTGAAGAAACTTAAACCTTAGTTTCACGACTGTTTCTTTAGACCGGAATCAAAGCTGTTTACTTGTTCTTGATGTGGATGAATTATGGTTTGCTACTACATTTCCTACAAGCTTGTGGGCGCTCTACAACGCCGGCGTCATCGCCTTCGCCGTCGTCATGCTCTACACACTCAGCGCCTTCGACATCTACAAGCAGCTGGTTAGTATTTTTTTAGAGTTAAAGGGTAAAGCCCCCATCTTACTGCATCATAAGACCATTCAGCGGTTTACAGCCCATTCATTTGATACATGCTCTTCAGAGCAATGGCACCCAGCCATGAACAACGATAGAAACAACAACCGAAAGGACTTCATCCAACGAGACACTCCAGCACTCGTCCATCTTCAGAGAACAATAGATTCTTCATCTGGCTTGAGAGCTATCCATTGATGTGCCGAAGTACCAGGTCCCAGACCCGGCTCAAGCCAGGTCTAAAACACAGTCGGCACCAGCGGATTCTTCATCCAATCTGCCCCAACTCCATCACAAATTCCACCAGCTTGGGGTCCCATTTGCACTGATTCAGACAAGTCTGTTTGGTTCGCCTACACTTTTCGTTAAACTGGAGATGAAGGTCTTCATGAATTCCTTCCTGGTTCTGGTACCAGAATTACCCAATTCTGTACCAGCCCCAGAATTCTTGTCATCAAGTCCTTCAGATTCCTCCACGAGTAGTTCTGAAAACATATGTTATTCCTTAACTTCCATATAGACTACAGAACTGTAGAACTAATTGTATTAACCACCAAAAATCTTTTACTACTAAGCCAACAAGTTCCAATACTTTCAAAACTATTACCATTATTATAACCAATCAGAGAGGAAATTTCTTTCCAACATTGCTTAGCTACTACACATTCGAAAAAAAGGTGGTTACAAGACTCCTTCAAATCACAGAAAAGACAGTTTCCATTTTCCACTTTTCTTCTCTTGCTAAGGTTATCTCTGGTCAGGACTTTATTTTTTGAAAGCAACCAAAGGAAGAATTGAACCCTTGGCCGAATTTTCAAACTCCAAACCGCAGGAACAAAAACAGGTTTGATTCCCCTGAGTTAATGATCTTATACATAGATTGAGAAGAGTAAAGGCCATTTGTTGCATAATGCCAGATCATTAAAACAATAGTTGATGCTAGCTGAACTCCCTCCCTCCACATCCTTTCTAGCCTATCCCCTACTGTCCTTCTAAAGGAACACCTAAGGATATCACCATCCCAAATCCCCTTTTCATTAACAATCACATAAAGCTCCCAGAACTGAATTGCTAAACTTGAGGAGCCTAGCCAGTTACCCTCCCAAAACTTAATACTTTTTCCATTCCCAATATGCCATCTAGAACCAAATTTGGCTGCCTTGGCTGCCCACATAACCCCTTTAAAAAATTGGGAAGCATCCTCAGTTGTAGTATGAAGTAAGTTTGTCCTTTTGGTGTTATATTTAATATCAATCACCTTCTTCCAGAGCTTATCTGAATCTATCTGGTATCTCCTAATCCAAGATCCTAGAAAACTTAAATTGAGGTCTCTAATGTTTGGGATTCCTAGGCCACCATACTCCTTACACATACTAGCACTCTCCCAATTAACTAGGTGATACTTGTGATTTCCATCACAGTCATCCCAAAGACAATTTGCAAGGTGAGTGTTTATTAACTTAATTGCCCACTTAGGAAACTTTATAAAAGACATGAGATATACATGTATTGAAGCAATACATGTTCTGATCAAAACTACCTTAGCTGCTTGAGAGAGAAGCTTCCCTCTCCAGCTAGCTATTCTCTTTAAAATCTTATCAATCAAAGGTTGTATATCCTCCCTTCTGAGTTTGTCATAGTGTAGAGGAATTCCTAAGTATTTAATAGGGAAGTCACCTATTGGACATCCCAATATCTGAGCTACCTCCTCAACCTCTATATTACTCAGATTCAAAGTAATCAGCTCACTTTTGCTAAAGTTAATTCTCATTCCAGACAACTTTTCAAACAAAACTAGAATAGACTTAAGGTTCAGAAGATATTCCTTTTTCCCCTCGGAGAATATGATAGTATCATCAGCATACTGAAGGGAGATAATACCCCATTCCTGATATTGGTTAGCAAACCACTAATGAGGTCATTCAAGGTAGCTTTCTCAAGCATCCTAGTGAATACATCACCCACTAAATTGAAAAGAATGGGAGAGATGGGATCACCCTATCTCAATCCCTTCCCTGTTTTAAAGAAAGAGCTCTCCTCACCATTAAGGTTTACACCTACTGACCCCCCTTTGACAATTTGACCTCTCCAACTAATCCACTTATCATTGAAACCTCTACTTTGAAGAAGTTCAAAAATGAAATCCCAATTTACTCTATCGTCAACCTTTTCATAATCTAGTTTAAGGATAAGCCCTTTTTCCTCACTATGCTTGGTGCTATGAACTATCTCATGGGCTATGACTACACTGTCCAAAATGTATCTACCTTTTATAAACGCACTCTGATTTTGGGCAATTAATCTATCAGCAATCTTACCTAGCCTTAAAGTGAGTACTTTGGAAAAAAATTTGAAGCTACAGTTGGTAAGACTAATTGGCCTAAAGTTTTTCATATTCCTAGCCTCCTGAGTTTTTGGGATTAAGGATAACATAGCAAAGTTAATCCTATAAAGGTCTAATTTTCCATCATGGAAATCTTGAAACATTGCTACCAAATCATTCTTCACAATTGGCCAAAACTTTTGATAAAACATAAAGGGTAGGCCATCAGGCCCAGGGGCCCCTTCTGAATAACAGCTAAATACAACCTCTTTAATTTCTTCTTCAAAAAAAGGTGCTTTAAGCATCTCATTTTCTTCCTCACTCACCCTATCACTCTCATTCCAAAAGTCAGAAGCTAGCCCTATATTCTCTCTATTTTCAGTAGCAAAACGGTTCTTATAGAAGTCTACTTCAATTTTCATCATACCTTCCTGGTCATCTACTAAACCACTAGGGCCCTCCAAGCACCCAACATGTTTTTCCTACTTCTTTGGTTAGCAATTGCTTGGAAGTACGTTGTATTCCTATCCCCCTCCAAAATATTCCTATCTCTAGATTTTTGTTGAGCCTTGATCTCTTCTAAAGCCCATATTTTGTTTAGCTCATCTGCTACTTCCTTTAATCTAGCTAAGCCTTGAGCAGGTAAACCCCTCTGCTCAGCTTCATCATCTAACCTGTTATACTCTTGGCCTAGTTCTACTTTTCTTTTATTCATAGCAGCAACCTCGTTGGCTGCCCACCCTATCACTAATTTCCTAAACTTTCTAACTTTGTTTTGCCACCTATCCATACTACCAGAACTGGATCAGGGAGACTCCCAAGCTTTACTCACTATGCTATTAAAATAATCTTTTTCTAGCTACCATTTTTGGAACCTAAACCTCTTTTTACAAAAAAAAACATGTTAACTCCAATGTCAACCAGAAGAGCATTGTGATCACTAGGAATTCTACTCAAAGCTTTCACCCTTGTCAAAGGATAAGTACTCTCCCATTCTGTAGTAACAAAAATCCTATCTATTTTGGCCAAAATCAGGTTCTCCTGGTTATCTGTCCAGGTAAAAACTTTGTTAGTGGAGTTCCTCTCCATTAAGGACCATTTACTAACCCATTCATTGAACGCATCTGCCCATCTATGATTAAGAATGCTATTACTCTTATCTTCTACAAATCTCACCAGATTGAAGTCTCCCCCAATCAGCATGGGTCCTGTCCGGTTCCCCATGCTTTGGTGGAGTTCATCTATAAACTCATCCTCATTTGCAGACCCATAGACAACAATTAACTTCCAAATAAAATTTGTTTTCTTATCAGTATGCATAGCACTAACCAAAAACTTAGAGCTACTTACTATGGTCATGTTAAAGATATCTCTGTTGGCTCCAACAAGGATTCCTCCTACTGAACTAGCAGGAAGTTGGTGGAACCACTCAAAGACAGCACTACCAGTCAAAGACTTGAGCATACCACTTGGGATACTACTCTTCTTAGTCTGCATAATTCCTACAAAGTTAACATGATTTTCTTTGAGCTTACTAGATAAGGCATACTCTCTTCCTAACTTCCCTAGACCCCTAATATTCCAAAATAGACCTATCATTTAAACCTTTTGTAAAATTTATTCCTATTTACTTTCTTATTTAACCACCTGTCTTCTAAGTCATAATCCAATTCAGAAACACTTCTAGGGGGAGTACATGGATCACCATCTTCTTCCTCCATATTTTCCTCTACTTCTATCCTCCTATTACTATATTTAGGATATCCATCCTGAATGCTAATCTTATCAAAACCATGAGCTTGGCTCTCTTTGGCAGAAGCAAAAGGAGCACCCTCTCTCCTAATAACACCTACAACTCTAGCAACTTCTTCAATAGAAGAAACCTGGGCTAGATGATCTTTCAAGGAATTACTATTGGGACAGTCACTGCCTTCTAACTACCACTATCATTACAAGACATTGAGCCAAAATTATCCATGCTATCATTACCACTAGAACACACAGTATTAAAAGTAATAATGTTTCTACTATTATCAATAGGAGCTAAACTATCAACTACCCTATTATCAAAAACATTAGACCTTTCATTTCTAAAATTGCTAGAATTGCAAGCAGTATCAACTGCATTGAATGAAGTAGCAGAATAAGTATGAACAGAAACTAAATTGCTAGTATTAGATTTGATACCTTTCTGCCCTTCTTGGTTCCACTTCCTCTTAATGTCTTGAGCTCTTTCCAACGTAGGCCTATTATCTTCTGCATTTCTCTTGCTCTTCCTCTCTGGTTTTATTGCTCCCCACTTAGCCTCCTTCACCTTGCCTTTGTTCATCCCAATCTCTTGTGTCTTGCTATCAGGCTGCTTGTTGTCACTATTTTGGTCCTCTTGTAGCCCTGTCTCCCCCACTGTGTTCTCCTTAGACTCATTGGGATTGTAATATACCCATTCCTCTAGCAAGAGTTCATGTTCATCCTGATCTGCCCCATCACGTGTATCTTCTAACTCCTCCTCATCTTCTAACTCCATTGCTTGTAGTAAGTTGATACAACTCACTTCAGACTGCCAAGATTTTTCAGAGCTTTTGGACTCCAAAAGCTGAACAATTCTGTCTAAGGAGTTCCTCTTTTGAGAAGAATCTGATTTATTAGGAATATCTTTCTTCCCTAGCTCCTCTTTTTTATCCTGGTTCATTGCACTTTTATCCTTTTTTGTCTGAGTGTCTGGCTTAGAACCCTTCAAATCATCTTCCAATAAGTCATCTTCATCAAAGTCATCTCCCTTGTTATCTGGCTTCTTGGAATCCTCGGTCATATTGCCTCTGCCCTCTACTTCAAAAGTGATTGAGAATAACTGATTGTTCATTTCTAAAACTCTCTCCTCTGGAATCATGTCAGGTTCTTTGCAGTAGATTTGAACCCTGACCATGATGAAGAAGCTAGCAAAAAGGGATTGCCAATCCACCTTTCACAGTTTACCTAGGCTTGTAGCAATTTCTTTGATAGTCAACCAATCACTCCATTTTGGAGGAATTCCCCTAATCTGAACCCACACAGGCTAAAGACTACCTACAGGTTCTATATCCCCATTCCAGATCTTGAGAGAGGCCATTGCAGTATCATTCTTCAAATAGAAAAATGTCCCTTTCCCCAACACAACAGTGTTAATCCTTTTATGGGGAGGGAACCTGACAAGGTATCTATATTCTTCCATCTTCATGAGATTCCAATTCCATTCTCTGTCACATAAATCCCTCAAAGTTTCTAAGATACCTTCCTCATCTAACTCTCCTTCTTCCACATTAAACACCCCATAGTTGTCAAACCTAGACCAGTGTTGAAATCTTCCCACTCTCTGGTGAACATCTATGTGATAAAAGCCAAGGCCCTTGTTGCTGGCAGTTCTATAGTATTGTGCTGAATATTGTGGCTTCATCCACTCAGGACAACTATCAGCCTCATGATCCTCACAACAGCAGATAAAGCAAACTTTGAGATTCCTACACCCAGTAGCTGGTTAGTCAACTGAGACAACTCCACGAATGTTGGATACTATACGCCGAGATCATCGATGGATCTTCGTGCTCCTGCGGCCCTTGTAGCTTTTCCAGGACGTCGAGCTGACGGACGTGAGAAGCGCCCTCACACTCGGGTACATCTGGTGCAGCGTGCCCCAGGCCACCGCCGCGACGCTAGCGCTGCTGCTCGGGGGCCACCGCCGGAGGACCCACCGCGCCCTCGCCTACCTCGCGCTCGCGGGCGCCGTGGCCGAGCACTGCATGTTCGCCGGCTTCGTACGCATCACGAGATCATCCTCGCCACCGCCGACTCGTGGTTCCTCTTCATGTGGGTCGGCGGCCCCGCGGTCCTCTTCATCTTTGCGGCGGGCGACTTCCTCGGCTTCCTTGCCCTGCTCTGTGGAGGGGAGTAGGGTAAGCGGGCACTCGAGCGCCATGGATCAGCACATGAGGTACTGAAGAATCGATCTACTGGTGAAGAGTGCAGTAGATGATGGTGTGATCTACCGACTGCTGCTTTACATGTGCATCTAGCAGCGAGTACTGTTAGTTCCATAGACCACCTAGTAGTTTATCGAGATCCTCGCAATTATTTGTGTAAAAAATTAATTAGCACACATGCCTTGGAGCTGTCACTGGACTATGCCACCGTGGAGTACGTCAAGTACCGTGCACCTCTTTTAATAATTCATTTCTAAGGCTATCTGTAGAGTAAGAAAATATATTTTGAAATATGGTACGTTTTTGATGTGGTTCTTGGGCTCTTGGCTGGGCTAAGGCAGCAAGCAACTTTTTTGTTGTTGGCGTAAATCATGCATTGCTCTGATCAGTGATGATGCCCATGAATGGATGGGGTACATATATGACATTTGAGCGTGACATTGTGTTGACAACCAAAATTGACACAAGAAACAAAAGCGAAGATGCACGCAGAAGACGGCGCAACCAGGCGGCGTCCACCCCGACCGTCTGACCGGTCAGGGGAACCGGTCAGATCGGTATCCTCTTTGGAAACCGATTNAGGAATAGGAGTCCTAGTTTGTAACAATTTGTAACAAGGTTTCCTTGAATATAAGGGGATTCGGCCGATTGAAGGGACACCTCAGTCGAATCAATCAATATACTACTTTTTGCCTTTACTTATCGTTGTTACCGTTTCTCTCAAACCATAGCTTTTTCAACCCGAAACATGTTGTTCTTCCTTCGTCTCCGCGACGATTGAAGGCGTTCTAGTGGCCTANCCGACCCTAGAACACCCCTGATTGCACTCTCCCTGACAGATCCTTCCAGGGGGGCATTTTTAGGGTTTGTACATGTTCTGCGTGGAGGAACCGGTCTGACCGGTGCCCCCGGCCGATCACCGCAGAGCCGCGGCGGTCCGCTCGTTCCGCTCGCTGCGCAATCTAGCGCTCTCGTGTGTTGACTCCACTGGATATCCTGGTTATCCTGGCCGATCTATCCAACTCTAGCTAGAATGGATCTAACGTCGAGTTCGATACCTAAAACATCATCACTGTCAATGATGATGAGCTGTCTGCTGAGGATCATCAAGGGCTCGAAGAGTTCATGAAGAAGAAGGCGGAAGAATATCACCTCTACTACCTCTCACACTTCAAGAAGGACCGTAAGAGCGTGGTCACCAAGGTCAAGGAGGTAGATCCATCTGCTTCATCTTCAGCGCCATCAACTACACCTCATGCAGCTCCTACTGAACAAGGAGTGGTAAATGACCACGAAGCTCTCCTTAAACTCTGGGACGAGAAATTAGCCCAGAATAACGTTAAACTTGTTGATTGGATTATGGACAAACGAAGAGACTCTGAAGGAAAAAGCCTATGGCTGACCAATCTGTCGCCGATCCTAGCTTTTTGGTCCCTAAAGTTCCTATTGCTTATCAGCCTACTACATCGGTAGCCAAGCCCATAGAACAACCTATGTACGACATGCCGTTGAATTATTTTGAGGGCCAATCCATTACACCATCTAATCCTACGTAGGTTAGAGCAGCTGGGCCTCCGTCATTCGTGACTCCACCTAATTCGGTTCCTCTTGGCCGAATTAACAATGAAGTTGTGAATTTCGTCCCACAAAACCCTAACTATGGATATTTTGCACCGTCACCAGCGGGAAATTATTTTCGCCAGGCCCAGTACCTTACAAACTTTTTGGAAGGTTCAGCCAACATGTGCAGGGTTAGATTGCGGCCATCTATGGCCAGCCGGAACCGGTCAGACCGGTCTGGGGAGTTTTAGCACACCCCCTGCTGGCTTGGCGCCGATGGTCAGACCGGTCGCCGTGACCGGTCAGACCGGTACCGGTTTGCCCAATCTAGGAAATTCCTATTCTGATCCCACTCAATTGCCAAACTCATCAGATAATTCGATGGAATATTTTGATTGAATTTTTGGTAAATATAAGCATGATTTGGCTTCAGCTCTCAAAGAAAATTTGGGAGTATATTTTAAGGATAAGGCCAAGTTGTACCAAAAACCTTATGTTCCTAGATTCGATTTGGTTCCCTTCCCAATGGTTTTAGACTTTCTGAATTTGTTAAGTTTAATGGGGAAGATAACAAAAGTACTTTGGAGCATGTGAGTCAATACATAGCCCAACTAGGCGACAGTAGTTCTAGTGAGGCTTTAAAAGTGCGTTTGTTTTCCTTGTCGCCAACTGGTACTGCTTTCTCATGGTTTGCATCATTGCCTGCTAATTCAATTACATCTTGGAAACAATTAGAACAAAATTTTGTGATCACTTCTTTTTTGGCAGGAATGAGCTTAAATTGTCACATCTTACATCGGTTAGACAATCACGTGATGAAAACGTTAATGATCATATTAGGCGTTTATGTGATATTAAAAACCGTTGCTTTGGTGTTACTGTTGCCGAAAAGGATTTTGTTGACTTAGCTTTGAATGGTTTATGATCACAGATTAAAGAGAAACTTGAAGGTTTCAAATTCTTTAGCGTAAACCAAGTGCATCAAAGAGTTTTGGCTGCTGAAAGCCGAATCAAAGAGTCAAAAGATAATTTTAACCTCATCGGGCTAATGTGCATAATTTAGAATGTGATTCTAATAGCTCCGATGATGAGTCTCATGATGCGTTGGCCGCTGAATTTGCATGGCCAATAGAAAATATAGCTTTTATTTGCACACTTGTTAAAATTTTTTGATGAGTTGCATAAGAATGGATATATCAAATGCACATTTACTATTCCATCATCCAAGGAGTTAAAAGCGGCGCGCTTGNTGCAAATATCATAATTCTTTTTCTCATGCGACTAATGATTGCAATTTCTTTCGTCGATAGATTCAGCCGGCTATAAACGAAGGACGATTGAATTTAAATGAGATGCAAGTTGACAAGCGCTCGTTTCCAGTCAACAATATGGTGGTGAACACCATGGATCTTCAATACGCCAAGATGCTGGTTTGGCCAACCAATGCCGATGCAGCAAGAGGCAAAAAGATTGTTGTTGGAGAGCAAGGAAGGTGACGGAGCACGACAAAGTGCTTGGGAGAGAAGTTGCTGCTAAACAGAATCCTGATGGAAGGAAGACCTTTACTATTATAGTGAAGAATTCTAGAAGTGAGGAGCAACCGAGCTCTCAAGTGCGGGATCAAAGACCGCCTGCTCTAGATGCTCAGGACAGACCGGTCAGACCAGTTGCCTAAACCGGTTCGGCCCAGAGGCCGGCCCGAACCTTTGTTCCCAAGCGTCCCGAAGTGGGCACTTGGAAGGTTAATCAAGCTAAAGATAAGGGGAAAGCTTTCAGGCCGAAGGCGACCTTTGATCAAGTCATGGCGAAACATACGCAAAACATGGTCGCTCAACAAGACCGGCCGCTAAAAAACCGAACAAGGTCTCCACCAAGGGGTCCTGCTATGTTCAAGGCACCAAGGGAACNTGGGGTCAAGGTCCAAGCTCATTTAATGGTGCTGGTCCTTCTAGGCCATGGAGGCCGTCTCCACCATTCGCTCCTCAACCTATTTGGAGAGATGGTGTTATGTGGGCAGCATATGTTCCTACACCAGATCAGACAAGGCCTAGAGTTCTTATGAACAGAATGGCTCCACCACAAGCTAGGCCTACAGGTGTTCCACACAAGCCGGTGTTCGTGCCTCAGCAGCACGCATTGGTCAGACCGGTTCCCACCAGAGGTCGGGCAAAGAGCCAGCTAGGCAGGAGTATCGCCCCGTGCAGAAAAAGGAGGAACCTGCTCTTGTTGTTCCAAAGCTAGTTTTGAAGAGTACAATTCAAATTGCCTGTGTTGCGGTTGATCCGCCAATGGCCGATGGACCAGGTATTATTGGAGCCTCGGCCGCAAAAAAGACGCCGCTACCTCAGTACACGCAGCCAAGATGGTGCCTTCCCGGTTTATCTCATTCTCAGAATAGGAGGTTGCAGCGGTTGCGTACTCAAAAATAGAAGGATGAAGAATTGACTAAGAAGCGGGAGGAGTGGTTCAATAAGGTCAAGCCGATGATTCCGCCAACTGGTCAGAGTTCCAAGGGTGCTTCTGGTGCGCAAGATGAACAAGCTGAAGCATCTGCAGCAAAATTGGCTGACAAAGTCGAGACCGGTCAGTCCGGTCGCCTTCTGTTCCTAGTGCGGCAACACGGACCGGTCAGACCAGTCAGGAACCAGCTTGACCGGTGTAGCTTGGGGAGTCTGTGGCCGTGGCGTTTTCATCGTCGTCTCGAGTGTTGATTCCGCCCACTATTGTCTCGAGGATTCAGGGGGATACGACGACGAAACTGTTGACTATGAGCCCTTATCTAGCAGAGTTGACATGGAGGTCAACGTTATATACATGAACGTTGACTATTGCTTTGTCGAAGATGATGAGATAGTGGCTCAAGTTGATTTTGCTCCCAAAAAACACTGTGTTTCAGAAGCCCCTATAATCGGATAATCATCTGAAAGCCCTTTATGTGAAAGGTCACATTAAGGAAAGCCGATTTCTAGGATGCTCGTTGATGGTGGTGCTATTGTGAACTTAATGACGTACTCCTTGTTCAAGAAGCTTGTAGGATTGGATGGTGAGCTCGTCAAGACTAGCATGACGATCAACGGCGTTGGAGGAGTAGAGCCAATGAGCGCCAAGGGAGTTGCGTCATTGGAGCTTACTATTGGGAGCAAGACATTGGCGACCGTTTTGTTCGCCACAGAGGTGCAAGGTAACTGCAGTGTGATCCTTGGGCGCGATTGGATTCATGCGAATCAATGTGTGCCTTCTAATTTGCATCAATGCTTGATCCACTGGGTTGGTGACGAAGTTGAGCTGGTTCATGAGGATTCTTCGACATGCGTTGCTATGGACGATACGTCCGTATTGGGAACTCATGATAATGTCAAGTACTTGACCGAAATCGATTTTTCGGACTTTGAATTCCTTGCTTGCACTAAGAATGGCTTTGTATCCGCTGCTCTAAGGTCGCTCCAAAAACTAGCCGATTCAGATAATGAAGAGTAGATGGATAAAAGCGAGAAGTGGTTAAAGGAAAGGGTGGAATGTTATCGGTCAGATATGAGCGATACATGTGAAACTGTTTAAGATTTTGAAGAAGTAGAGAAGTTAGTACAAGGATTTACATCGGCTGATCCTTTAGAAAAAAGTAGACATAGGTGATGGTTTTGTGCCAAGGCCGACTTTCTTAAATCAGAATTTGAAAGCCGATTACAAAGATGAGTTAATCGAGTTATTAAAAGAATATTTCTATTTCTTTGCTTGGAGCTATCAGGAAATGCATGGTTTAGGCCATGAGTTGGTTGAACATCGGTTGCCGATTAAACCTAGGTTTAAACCGTATAAACAGGGCAATAGATGATTCAACCCTTTGTTTTATGATAAGATAAAAGAAGAGTTAACCGTTTGCTTGAAGCTAAGTTTATTCGGTCCGGCCGCTATGCTGAATGGATCTCTAATATTGTGCTAGTTGAGAAAAAAAAGGACGGTAAAGTTTGAGTTTGCATTGATTTTAGAGATCTTAATAAAGCGACGCCCAAAGATGAATGCCCTATGCCTATAGCCGATACGCTTATTGATGATGCTTCTGGTCATAAAATTATCAGCTTTCTTGATGGCAATGCGGGACATAATCGTATCTTTATGGCCAAGGAAGACGTATACAAAATGACCTTTAAATGTCCCAACTTTGTTGGATTGTTTGAGTGGGTCGTCATGACTTTCGGCTTGAAAAATGCCGACACAACTTATCAAAGAGCAATGAATTTGATTTTCCATGACCTGCCTGGTGTCATCTTAGAAGTCTATATTGATGATATTGTCGTTAAATTGTCCAGTTTAAATCCTCACTTGGCTGATTTGCATCTTGTTTTTGGAAGAATGCATCGGTATGGTTTGAATCCATTGAAGTGTGCTTTTGGTGTTTCGGCTAGAAAGTTTTTGGGCTTCATGGTTTATGAAAGAGGCATAGAGATAGATCCTAAGAAAATAGATGTCATTGATAAGATCGAAGCACCTACTTGCAAGCATGATTTATAGAAATTCTTGGGCAAAGTTAATTACTAGAGACAATTTATTTCAAACTTGTCTGGGAATTGGTCAGTGCTTTTACCCCTTTACTTCGGCTGAAAAATAGAGCCGATTTTACATGGGGGGCAAAACAGCAAGAGGCCTTTGAAGAAATCAAAAGATATTTGTCTTTGCCGCCCATATTCAAAGCGCCTAAGAATGGCAATTGCTTCAATATTTGAAGTACAAATGCAAAGTCTTGTTTGTAGTCTTGTTGAAGAAAAATAAGCTACTACAAAAATCTAGCATTCAAAACATAGGATAGATAAAGTACACACACTTCCACCATGGCCAGGAGGTTACTAAATTCTATCCGAAAAACTCTTCTTCATCGTCTGGGGTATCATTGTCCCTTGTTTGGTTGTCGCGATAGTTTGTAGGATCCCTTGGTTTCTTCTTATGGAAGTTCCACACATTCTCCTTAATACATTTATAGAGCTATGTTGCATCGATTCCTACAAAGAAAAGTCAAGAGGTGTCAATTCATTCAATTCTAGTGTGCAAGCAAATGAATAATAAACTCACAGTACCTAGAAAAAGATTTGTTATTTTTGCTGCTTGAAAATTGTTGACTGGACAATACCGGAAGGTACTCCCATCCATTCTCCGTAAGCCTACAACACCAAAATTGTTTCCCATTCCATCCTTCAGCCCAAAAATGTGGTGGCACAATTTCTTACTAGTACATATGTGAACCACTAATGCCGTGCAATAAAAACATAATAATAAGACATTGTCACCTGCTGATAAGGGTTTGGAAAAGCTTTTCCAATAAGATGTCCATATGATCTTCCATTCATTTGATTGACATAACATTTACGGAGTTCATATCCGCATCACCCTTCAAACAAAATGTAGAGTG
>JAZFNS010015588.1:2891-16194 GCA_037127165.1 Alloteropsis angusta | reverse complement strand
CCGCCACCGCCAGACCAGCGCCTCGCGCTTCCCCGTGGCTGCGCCCTCACGTGCGCCTCATCGCCGTCCCTCACGCACCTGCACCCGCTCCCTGCGCGCCTCCCTACCGCTCTCTCTCCCTCCAGCACCCGCTCCCTGCACGCCTCCCTGTGCCCTGGCGTGACCCCCAGCCTGACGGCGCTGCCCAGCATGCTGCCCTACGCGCCGAGCTGCTTCACAACGCGGAGGGTTGTTGCCGGCTAGCACGTCTCGCGAGGAGCCAATAGGAGGTGGACGGCGACGGCCTCGCCTAGCGTCGTGGACACACCGGCTAGGACTGGCGGGGACAACGAGGATGGATCCAAGGGATCGAACACAACGGCATCGAACTCGAACCGGATGTCGAGGTTCGCGGCGAAGTGTGCCAGACTCTCGTGCGTGAGATGGAGCTCTAGGGGGTGTGCTGATCCCAGCGAGACCAATGTCGTCACCTTCATGCTCGGCGGCGGCAGTTGTGTGGTGGGCGCCCGGCGCCACTGGAGCACGAGCTCTTGCATGAGCGGCGGCCACCGAGCGGTGAAGCCGACATCGTCCAAGTCGAGCACTTGCACGCGGCGCGCGGCGGCAAGCGCGTCGAGGAGTACTTGCGTGGACGTGAAGCTGGCAAACTGGAGGGTCGGGGACGTGTCCGCCAAGGTCGCCAAGGCCGACGATCTACTCCTCGATGGCTGTGTCGCCAACCCGTGAACTACGGCAGCGTGTTGAGCAGGCCCCGGATCTCTTTTTTTGAGGGGCAAAGGGAATTTGATTAACCAGGCAAACAATTGTTACAATCGTTATGGAGTAGATTCTGAACGCACGCACGCGCACGACCCATTCATAACCCAGAGTGTTTTGTTCGCCTAGCTAAGTTAGCTAACTCATGCGCAACCAGATTACTGTCCCTATTCCCTTTGCCGATACGGCAGTCAGCAAGGAGCCTCATATACTCTCGAGCTTCCATCAAGATGAATCAGAGATCAGATCGCTCTTCCTTACTAGTTAGAGCATCTATCACTCTTGCGCAGTCGGTCTCTAGGACGACCGGTCCGTTGATCCACTATGCCGCCATCTTCAAACCTTCTGAACATGCTGCAGCTTCTGCTTCAGCCGCGCTGCCGCAATTCTCTAGGACGCGCCAGGCCGACACCAGTACTTCACCATTGTGATTCCTGGCGATCACACCAATCTCCGCTTCACCCGTCTGGGCAACATAGGAGCCATCTACATTCACCTTGGACCAGTTTTCTGGCGGCGCATGCCAGATCGCCTTCTCTGTCCGCCTCGGCTCCTTTTTGTCGCATGGTGAACAGTGCCCGCCCCCATTGGCCCCCGGCTGTTCAGTTCCGACCTGGTTCATCAACGTGTGCAAGTTGATTAGAAAGAGAATTGGTCAGATCAATCTTACCCACATTGTGTGTGATATCGTTGTGAGCACTCCCGGCTCTCCAAAAGATTAGTTTGATTTGGTCTCTCTGTATAGGAGTGCACTGGTCAAGTAGCAGAAGGAGCCAATCTCGACCGGTATATCTGAAAGCAGCTTTAGCTGGAAGTTGCCAGTGAGCCCGCATCGATCGGAGCTGTCTTGCCTGGGGGCAAGTCACTACTGCATGGTAGCTTGATTCAGAGCACAGGCCACACAAGGTGCAGGTATCTTGTGTTTCCAAGTGTTTCCTAAATTTGATCTGTCTAGTAGGGAGCACATCTCTGGCCAGCTTCCATGTGAAGGTATTAGCTTTTGGTGGCACCTTACCCTTTCAGATGTTACTCCACAGTTTTCGCCCCCCATCCGTGGCTGAGCTAGAAGAAGCCTCACGCTCGCTGTCTCTCAACTGCAAGGCTAGGTTGTATGCACTTCTGACTGTGAATAACCCTGTTTTCTCGAGCGGCCAAGAAAGGAAGTCCTCACATCTCCTAATTGGAAGTTTAATGGTGTCAATGATTTCAGCATCAACCTGGTGGAACGTGCTGGCGATCGGCGTCGTATCCCAGTTCCTGCCGGTACTATCCATTAGCTCTGACACCCACTTCAAGCATGATCGGCCTTTTTTGGATATCACCCTGAATGTCATTCCCATGGGATCCAGGGGTCTCGCCAGATTTGGATTTTCGTGCCATCCCCCACCCTCCACATAATCCCTTGTTTCAGCAGATCGAGCCCGTGTAGAATAGACTGCCATGTGGAGGAAGCAGTTGAAGAGAAGCTCGTATCTACCAAGCTGCCACGCGGGTAGTATTTCGCTTTCAGTAATCTTGCGCAGAGACTATCTGGAAACTCGATCAGCCTCCATGCCTGTCTAGCCAACAAGGCCTGATTGAAGATTTGGAGGTCCTTGAAACCCATATCGCCCTTGCACTTTTTTAGAGTCATGTCTTTCCAAGCTACCCATGCGGCCTTCCTTTTTCCATTTTCTATACCCCACTAGAAATCCCGCACAAGGCTAGTCAGGGAGTCACAGAAACCGAGCGGGAGTTTGAACACACTCATGATGTAGGTCGGTAGCGCCTGCGCCACTAATTTGATCAGAATTTCCTTGGCCGCACTAGATAGAAATTTCTCCGAATAATCTTTTAGTCTTTTTCCCAACCTTTCTTTAACAGACTGAAATCGCTCCCCTTTCATACGGCCATTCGGAGTGGGGAGTCCCAGGTACTTTGCTTCAAAAGAATCCAGTTCAACACCCAACGTGGATTTAACTTGGTCATACCTTTCCCTCACCTGCTGGTTCTCATTTTTCCGGAACATGATTGAGCACTTCCCTAGGTTGATAGATTGTCCTGTGCACGTTTCGTATGTGGTCAGGATGCTCTTGATGGTCAGAGCTTGCTCTTGGTTCGCTCTGAAGAACAGCAGTGTATCGTCTACGAGTTGCAGATGGGACACTGGTGGTGCACCTCGGCATATTTGGAGTGCTTGGAGCTGTCCAGTGTCTACTTTCCTGGATATCAACTTTGAAAGCCCGTCAGCCACAAAGAGAAAGAGGTAAGGCGATAGTGGATCACCTTGGCGCAGACCCCGTGACGGAGTAAAAGGTGCCGTGGAAGCACCGTTGAAGCGAACCGAGTAGCGTACTGAGGTCACACATGCCATGACCCTTTGTACCCATAACCGATGAAAGCCCAGCTTCAGAAGAACTTTGTTCAGAAAACTCCAATCAACACAATCATATGCTTTGGATAAATCCAGCTTATACGCGCAAAACTCTCCTCTTGCATCAGAGTTGGCATTGATGGCGTGAATACACTCGAAGGCAATGAGGGCATTATCCGTAATCATCCGTCCTGGGACAAAAGCGCTCTGTTCTGCAGAAATAATATCTTGGAGCAGAGGGCGTAAGTGGTTAACGATACATTTTGATACAACCTTATAAATCACATTACATAAGCTGATGGGTCCAAAGTCTTTTAGTGTTTCCGGGCACTGCGATTTCGGGATTAGAACAATGGTTGTTTCATTAACGCCATCCGGCATAACCCCAATGTCAAAAAATTCCTGAACCGCTTTAGTTACCTCATCCTTCATTAGAAGCAAATTCCTTTGGAAGAAGCAGCCAGGGAGGCCGTCGGGCCCTGGCGCCTTCAAGGGGCCGATCTGGAACAGTGCATCTCCTATCTCTTCCATCGAATACCGCTTCATCAGGTCCTGATTCATCTCCGGAGTAATAACCTGTTCAAATAACTCCACTATGGTGGATGGATTAATGTTCTCATCAGCCGTAAATAGACTAGAAAAATATTCCTCGGCCATTACCTGCATACCAACCTGATCGGAGCACCAGGAACTGTCTGAACACCGGAGTTGGCGAATTCTGTTTTTGCGTGCTCACCAGGTAGCTTTCCTGTGGAAATATTTCGTGTTTTTGTCACCCTCTCTAAGCCAGCTGACACGCGAACATTGGAGCCATAACATCTCTTCACGATACAACATCTCGTCCAATTCATACTTCGTTTTTAATATAGCGTCCCTGTTCTGAATCGGGTCAGTAGCTTCCAACTGTTCAAGTTGTTGCCGGAGTTCCTGCAGCTGTCTGTTAACGTTGCCGAAGTTGCTCTTGCTCCAAGCCCGTAGCTCTCTTGCAACTCTCTCCAGGTTTTCCACAAGCGCACCCAGGTCACTGCCTGGATTACGTTTTAGCCATGCACCCTCGATAACAGCAGTAAGATTATTATCCCTTTCCCACATAACTTCATACCTGAATGGCGAGGCGACGCGGGTAACAGCAAGCTCACCACCCGTTAGCAGCAGGAGGGCCTTATGGTCTGATCATGGCATCAGGGGAAGCGCAATCCCCATTCAGTATTGGCTACACCCCGATCCATCCTGACTCAAACGTTGCGCCGTCCACCTTGGTTATTATTGTATGTCCATGGCAAACCTGAAAATCCCAAATCATGTAAATCACAGTGACTTAAAACCTCTCGAAAGTCCAGCATAAGACGTTCCGATCGAGGTGTTTCAGAAAAATGTTCAAATTGCCACATGGCCTCATTAAAATCACCCATGACTAACCATGGCCCATCCCAAACCCCACATAAATCCCGTAAAATATTCCACATGTTCCCCCGGTTTTCCAACCGAGGTTCGCCGTAAACAAAAGTTGCTCGCCATGGAGCTTCCATTAAGTCCTCTTGCACCATTACATCAATATAACGACTACCCTGGGACAGCAGGGTGACATTTATTGACTCATCCCAAAATAGAACGAGACCACCGCGAAGACCCACACTACTAACTACTAAACTGTTTCGAAACCCTAATCTCCACTTTAAATTTATGGCTCTACTCTCACATATCCTGGTCTCCGAAAGGAAAACTAACTTGGGGTGATGAAGCCTGACAAGGCTTGATAGCTCTTGAACAGTCCGGGAGTTCCCCACCCCCCGGCAGTTCCATGCCAACGCATTCATGGCTCCTGACGGGTCTCGCCATGAGATCCCATCAGGTGTGCTCGCTTCTCATCATCTGTTGTACTGTTTCTGGTCAGGGGCATCCCAAGCGCCTCCGCCCCCTGGTTCACTGCCTTATCCTCTCTCATATTTCCTAGCCCGATGCCTATCCCCAGCTCCCTGATCGATTCAGCCATGCTCGGATGGTTGCTCAGTTTAGCTTTCTTCTGTTTGCCTATCTCTTTCTCCACACCCCCAGGCCCTTGGCCGAATGTTTCTTTTCCAGCCCCACACCTCCTCTTCCCTGCTTAGCTTGCATCATCCTGCTTAGCTTACATCTCTCTGACGCCCCTAGAGAGCTATTTTCGCTCGAGCCATCATAGGAATCAAGGCCAGACACCCTGCTCGGCTGGTATTGTGCGTTCAGGTCCAGCAAGTTATCCACCGACATCTTGCTGACCTCCTCTGCCAGTTCTTCTGCCAACTTCCCTTCCTCATGCTGCTCTGAATGCCCCGGCTATCCCTTGGACTCGGACGCTGGTCCATCCTCCTTATTTGCCCTTTGTTTGCTGCCAGATCCCTGGGGGGCTGGTGTAAGAGAAACCCCCCGACATCACCTTCATTCTCTGGGCGCCGCTGAAGTGCAGACCCCGTTTAACCCGTGGGTCTATCGGCTGAATAGTAATTCTGCCCTCCTCTCTTTTTTGTGGTGAACACCGTAGCTCTTTACCAAACTTCACATTCCCCTCGCTTTCTTCATTTGGACATTCTCTTTGGTTATGCCCAATCCGACCGCAGCAGAAACAGAAAAAGGGCACATTTTCATAGCGGATCAGGAACTCCATGGGACCATGGCCTCTCACCTTCTGTTTGACACTCGCCATGAGGGCTTTTCCAACGGGAAATCAACACGCACCCGTTTATAGTTCTTGACTGCCTCCCCTATCATCAGAACTTCTCCCACCTTTCCAGCTAGGGCTCTAACAAAGCCCTCAGTCATCATGGCAATTGGAATGTCATATATGCGAATCCACAGAGCGATCGACTCGATCAACACATCAGTGGTGCGCTGGATTCCATCATATGGTACGAAAATCATTGCACCCCCTTCAAATTTCCATGGGCCACCAAACAAAACTTTCTTCCAAAGCTTCTCGGAATCGAACTCCACCAAATACCTATGATCACCAAGCGCACGTACTGGGATTGGTTCCTGCCTGCCCTAGAGCTTAGCCAGATGATTGAAAACCACCCAGGTCTTGAACTCCTGCCCCGAGTAGTATCTAGCGATCGCCAGCCACTTGGACTGGAACTTGGTGGCTTCAGCATCTTCCTCGAAGACATATTCGTCTTCGTCATCTGACCCTTCCTCCTCGCTTCTCTTACCCATAGCCAGGACAATTCTTCCATCAAAGTGCTGGACATCGTCCTCCCCGGCCGCCATTGCCGAGTCGTTCCCACTGCCCGTATCCGGGAGATCTTGCTGACCAGCGGCGTCAACTTCCGCTCCTCGGGGTGCACCCCGTTCAGCTTCTCATCACCCTGGCCGTCCGTCTTCCCATCTCGGTTTGCAGGGTTCGCTTCAGCACCGAGGGTTGCCATGCCTAGGTCAACGAGCGGTGAGAGCAGTAGAACGCTCGAGGTATGGCTTCGGGCGGCAATTTCCTCACCAGAAATCCCTTGATCGCCCCCACCAAACTCCGAGGTCGCGTGCCCTAGTCGCCGTGAACACAAGGTTTCCAACGCTGCCCAGGGAAAGAACTGAAACAGCCAAAACCCTAGCAGATGCCAACTTGTATATCAGGGAAATCCGCAGCACAAGACGTGGGGAAGCATGATTCCTTNCTTCCACCAATCAGTATCCGAACAGAGACCGGGCTCTGAATGATACAGGATCAACCCTAGGTTGTACACCGCATCCAAACGATCGGTGGAAAGCAGGAGATCACGATCAAGTACCCCGGTAGAGAGAGTCCAAGCAGTTCTGGTCTCCCGATGCCGGTCACCAGTCAGTTTCCATGGCCGCGCCGATCACCAACGGAGTTCTCCGGNTGGTCGCACGGGAATCGCCTTCTAGTCGCCCGTCGCCTCGATCCGTAGATTCCAGAGTCATTCCACGTAACGGTTATGTGTGGCCCCGGATCTCTGGCGACGCCGTCTCGGAGATGTAGATAGGGACGAGCGTGACTGCGAGGCCGATTGTGGAGCCGTCGACGAGGCCCCAAGCCGGCCGACCATCCCAGAGGATCGGATCCGGCCATGGCGGGGGTTCTACTGGTGGCGGGCGAGGCTCTCTAGCGACGGCCATCCCTCATGTTGGAAAGTTCAGCGTGTGTGAACTTAAAGAATATTGCATATAATTGTTTTGGGTTGGCTTGACATTGAGTATGAAATTTTAAAATGTATAAACTTCAAAAATAGATATTATTTTCCAGTTGTTTTATTTGAATCAAATATTGCCGTAGCATTAGCACGGGCATTATACTAGTCTACTAAAGTGCCTAGGATTGACGCAATCGTAGATTCCCAGGGCTCTAGGTCCTGTAACTACAGTAATCGCGGTGGACAATGTATGAACATGAAGCAGCATATTCTGCAGGCTCTAGAATGGTCTCGGATCCTTGCGCCCCCTCACCTCTCGTGCATATAATTCAATGTAGGATTTTTTTTTTCTAAAAAGGCATCAAGCTTTTTACCCCTATCAAGCTTGTGGCCTTTCATCTTCTCTGCCTTTCTCTCCCCAGTTGTCACCCTCTTATATAAAACAAAGTGAATTTAAATATGTACCGAAAGTGATGCGTATGATGCTAGTACAAAGGTATCGTCGGCTTTATCTAAATTTGATTATATTTGAGATTTAAGGTTGTGTCTTCTTGTAGACAAAAAACATTGTTTGGACTTAAGATAGGATACGATCCATAATATCTTAGATTGTGTTTTATTCTTCAATTTGGTTTAGTTCTTCAGTACTATTTGACTCTGAGCATAGTAGGATCACAAATTTGTATTTTATTATAATTTAATATTAAAAATATTTGTGCAGGTGAACCTAGACGACCCGAACAAGACTACCTTGATCGGGACAGGCCTAGGACTGAAATAGGAACTCGAGGTCATTGCTTTCCTTCAGGCAAATAGTGATGTGTTCGCTTGGGAGCCGTCCGATATACCTGGGATCCAGGTGATCGAGCACAAACTTGGTATTCAAACTGACTCTCGACTAGTTAAGTAGAAGCAGAGAAGATATACCCCAGAGAAACAAATCGCCATCAATGATGAAATCAACGGGCTGCTCAAAGCCAACTTCATTCGAGAAGTCCCTTTTCCGGAATGGTTAGCCAACCTTGTCATGGTGAAGAAACCAAACGGAACATGGAGGATGTGCGTGGACTACACCGACTTGTATAAATCATTGTCACACCCGGATTTACAAGAAACTCGAATGCTATCCATATGCGAACGCAGGAAGTCCGCAACACGCATATGGTCTACAAATTAATATCAAAGAAAGGGAAATAGTATTCGATAACATAAATCAGAATAAGCCTTTACATCACTGGAAAATATTTATTATAATCATCAAACTAGCGGAAGGTAAAGCATCTAATCTAAAGTACCTCCATAGGGGCTATGATTGGGAGAGTGCACTGCCTAGAAGTCCGGGACTTTTCGAGGAAGACAAAAGCATCCACAGGTGGCTCATCTGAATACCCATCCGAGATTTTGTTGAAATAGAAGTTTAGTGACAACTGGGGTTCCCATTTTAGTTGTTTTTTATTTTTTTTATTAAATTACTAAGTTTAGTGACATCGCGGTTGTAACCCAGAATTATAAAAACATGTGATGTATATGAATGACCAACAACATATTAAACCATTGATTTAGAAATAAGGAACTACATCAAAAAAGATACAGATCGCTCTTGACCATGAGTATGGCTGATATATCAGATTAATATACACTGCAGGGGTTGTACAACTTTCCCCACAAGTCGTGATTCCCCTTTGCCATAGGCAAGGTACTCCCAAAATGAGTAGTACAGGGTTTCACTACATGACCTTTCGACCGACACCATAATAAGGTAGTACGGGGTTTCACTACGCGACCTTTCGACAGATGCCCTAACAAGTTAGTGGCTAGTATGGTTTTCGGATAGGCGCATGGATCCCTCCACCTCCAACAAAAACAACACATAAACACAAACCGATCCACACTTAAACCTGGCAACCCAACTTGCGCCTTTCCGTAACCACTAATCAAGCTAGAGTCGTACAACGTACTAAGTCAACACCAGAGCCATATGGTTCATGTGGTTGTACGATAATTCATGTGTCGCCGCTTTAAGAACCAGACCTTAAGGAGAGACACTAGACCAATCCAAAGCACATGCTCTCGTTCTCTAAACCAAGTTGTTAAAAAGCTTATTTTATATTAATTCCATATAACCATTAATCAAGATTAACAATTAACATCGATCATTACAGTTTAAGCAACTAAGCAATGCTAACCTGTCTACCCACATGCATAAACCCAAGGTAGTCAAGGTATATAACATAAAAGACTCTAGTCATCCTTAAGGTTTATACAAATTAGACACAAGTATGTAAATGCAAGAATGTGAATATATAGTGCATAGGTAAACAAGGTTTAATCTTGTTACACTTTCCTTTCTCAAAGAACTCTTGCTGATCTAGCTCTTCAAAGTCTTGCTCAACCCCAACCTCATACTGCCCACTGTCTACAGAATCCTTCCAAACCCATACAAGCATTCACCACAAGCCAATACATGCAAACAATATTGTTTTATTAGAATAGTACACCATACAATATAAACAAAAGCAAAAGGCTATTCTACATACTACGATCACATGAGCGCAAGAATCACTCGAATCGGAGCTAAAACGAAGAAACAATGCTTAAAACAAGGTACAAGGGCTTGCTGTCAAAAGTTTAAAGCTTCCAACGGCCTAACTGTAAGAAACTGAGGACCTATACACAATTACGTATAAAAACTCAGGGTCTCACATGCTAAAACTTAGCTCTGGACAGCGAGTCCTAATATGTAAAAACTCAGGGGCCTAAACAAAAAATGGACTAAATTCTAATTATTTAACATGCGCTCATACTACGGGTTGATTTCTAATAAACTCAGGGGCCTAAATGCAAAAGTGCCAGCAGGGGATCTGCGACAAATGAAGTGCTGACGTGGCACCATGCGGTTGCTGGCGTGGCCATGGACCGGCCTGGTGGACCGAGTCCACGGTGGACCGATAACAGACCCCAAAGGGGTATGTGATCCGGGTCGTTGGATGAGGATCGGACGGCCAGGATTTGTTTGCGCGTTATGGTCACCGGTGGCGAGGCGGCATGGGGGCTACGCGGCTCTATTTCACGCAGGGTTTGGCCAGGGAGAGAGAGGGGATCATAGGGAAGCTTACTAAGGGGTTCTTCGGGTTGATTAGGCAGCGGGGGATGCTCGGCGTTGAAGGGGCAGACAGTGGTCTACAACGAGCGTCGGGGGCAGCGTTTGGGCTCAATCCGGGGCTCTGGGACATCGTGCGAGGTCCCTGGTACCCCTGAGATCACAAAGGAGGGGAGAGAGGTGAGTTTCAGACCCATGGGACAGTGGACGACGATCACGACAGAACTCACCTTGCTCGGCACCAGCGAGCTGTTGGGAGAAAGCTTTGGCACACAGAGAGTGAGTGGGTGAGAGAGGGGGTGTAAGGATCGTGAAGAGCAGTAAGGGGGGGTTTATAGGCCTGGCGAGGGCGAGTGCATGTAGCTCGGTCGGCAGCCATCAATGGCGTTAATGCCATTGAATGTGATTATTCCGGGGCGTCGGCCGGGGGTCTATTATGGTGTCATGTGCCGGGGGTCACGGAGGGGTACGGCGCACGCGGGCAGAGACACTGGTGGGTAGGACCTGGCTGCAGCAAGGCCAAGGACAACAACATCGCGTCACGGGGAAGACGGGGGAAGGAGCTGATGGACGGGGCCCGTAGGCAGAGAGAGAGGAGGAAGAGGAGGAGAGCTCGGGCACAGGGCGAAGATAGCTTCGGCTGAAGGCGCTTTCNTTGTGGGTCGAATGGAGGGGGAAGGCAGATTGCGGCTGGGTCGGCGTGGTGGTCCGTAGCACACATGGGGGGAGGAGGGTGAGAGCAGAGGGCGGTGGGCCAGGCTAGCTGGAAAAAGAGGAGGGGTGACTGGGTCACGAATAAAAAGAAAGGAACGGGGAAAAGTGGTTTAGGGCCGGCTGGTTAGGGTCTTTAAGCCCAAGTTGAGTTTGGGCTAGGTCATGTCTTGTATACTTGTACAGGATTAGGGTAGGGCTAGGGCTAGGGCTAGGGCTAGGGCTAGGGCTAAGGGTTTTGGGCCAGGCTTTTTAGCACTTAGGGTTTTAGGACCCACACGCAAGCCCTCTCATTACAAAAAGATATGCATCTGGATGAAATACATGTTGACGTCATTTAAGCACCCAATTGCGGGGCGCAAGCGCACGGATCATGTGTATCTTTTTTCCCTCAAAGTATTCCCCCAAGGTTTTGTCAATCCATGAAACTAGCAATCAATAAACAACCGAACTATCTTTAAAGCTCTTTGTTTCTTTGAGTGGGGGGTTGAAAACCAAACAGATCTATTAAATCCAAATCAATTTAATCTACTAAAACCAAAACCATCACCAGAGGTAGCAAGAGAGAGCATAGAGATAACCGATCTAGATTACCTAGATCGTGCTTAGTTGTAGTTCCGAGACAAATTAACAAATAAGATAAGAGAATCTCAATAAAGGTGTAATTAAGTCGTTGTCCTCCGGTCTAATCCTCGTGAGATCCCCCTTACACAGATCACCCTACTGTCGCTAGGACCCCATATCGGCGAAGGCTATTCCGTAAGCAAACCCAAAAACGAGTAGGTTGCTACACTTGGCAGGTCAGGGTATGAGCCTCTAGCCACCATGGCTAAAAGAAAATCCCNTTCACAATCTATCTCGATAAAATATTGGGGAAGATAAAACCCAAATGCTACAAGGTCATAAAAGGAGGAACTCAGATTGCCAAAAAATCGGAAACTCAGANTTTATTAACCATGAATGTAGTACACCAATCTAGATCACAACCAGGATCTTACCTTGATCTTGATTGATCCTAGCTCCTGGAACTCCGACGTGGTCTTCCGCGCAGGGTTTCCACGTCGGCTAGGGAGGAATTCCCCAGACAACTTCGCATGACCCTTGGCTCTCTCCCTCTAACATCTCTGCTCCTCAGCGGTGCCTGGCGAGTTGATTTTATGCGTGAAACTGCAGCACGGGGCCTCCTCATATAGTGGGGAAACCCTAGTCCGAAGGGGACCCGCAGTTGGCCTAGAATGGGCTGGGCCAGCTGGCCTGGCCCATTTTTGGCCCAGCCCAGCCCCAATTTTCTTCTAGGAGTTGCTTACTACGTGGACTTCGCTTGTGGGCTTATGTGTCAGCCTTTTGACATCGTTTCCTTCGGGATTTCACGAGATAGACATGCGGGCTATAAATTTCCCTGCTTTGCAACTTGCAACTTGTCCCTGAAGATTACGACTTCCTTCTGCGGCACTTGCCTTCTATATTCGTGGAGTCTTGATTTGTCATGNNNTTGGACACGAACTCTTCCATATTTGTGCTTGATCCCAAGTCTTGTCCAAATACGCTCCTTTTACACTGATAATCCTACAAAATCACAACACCTCCAAAACACATATGCACATACGAAAACGTCTCGGTTATAGACTATTATCGTTAGTTTAGATGCCAAATTCATGTCATTATTGAAGATAAATAGGGGTAAAAATATGCATTTAACAAGCGTCAACAATCCCCCTATGCTTAAATCTTGCTCGTCATTGAGTAAGTCTTCAATAGAAACCAGCATTGCCTTTCGGTGTCCATTCATTGCACTTAACCATACATGAGAAAACATAATGCTCTCTAATTACTTACAATTAAATATTCAAGTTGAGACTATGTCTTCTCTAGTATGGAGGGTAGATAGGAAATAAATGCTCCCCACAATTTTTTAAGTATATACTCTCCAGTTAAACAAGTCTCAAAATTTAGGAAGTGAGTTTTCAAAAAGCACTGCTACACCAAGATCGATAGTTTAAACCTTTATGCAATTACTCATGGAAAACTCTTGTGTCATTATATCTCTCAAATCTGCTAGGACTCTCATCTCCCTTTCTCTCATATATATGTGGAAGGCTTTATCTAGAGCTTATGGGAAAAGTTAGTCCTAACAAAAGTAATTATAATCGAGGTATTATCAAAGCAAGAAATCCTTCTCTTGGAATTACCGAGACTCGTCAAAAAGATCANTTGGAATATAATGTCTTTGTGGACAGAGAGAAAATGGAACACACACTTTAGATA
>JAZFNS010012890.1:5372-18824 GCA_037127165.1 Alloteropsis angusta | reverse complement strand
CCGATTCCAAATTCGTGATCGCTCACGTCGTCGGTTCATCGCCGATCGGCCAAGGGTTGTTACACCGCGCCGCCACCGATGCTCTCTGCACCTCGCCATGCGCCAAGAGGCACGACCACCAATGATCGTCGCGCCACCGCCGCCAGTTCTACGTGCTGCCACACGTCTACTCGGGCCACCAATAATCGCCTCCCTCAATTCTTGGCCGCCCACGAGCTCCCGGCTCTTCTCCCTCTCGGTCTCACTGGCTCCGACCGCCGGCCACAAATACCAACACCACTAGCCGTATCCGTCAAATTCCTTCCGCTCATCGCTCACCCACATCGACAACCACGCTCACGAGCTGCTTTCACTCGACCAAATCATCCGAACCCTGGCAATCGCCGCCGCCTTTTTCCGAGCCACTCCGCCACCGAGCTCGTAGACCACCGTCACGGTGAGCTCTACCTTCCCAAGCCCCTCGTCGTCAAATAGCAACACAGTCGTGACCTACACATCCTGTCGAAGCTTCCAGGGCCGCTTGTTGCCTTGGGGCGTAGCCTAGTTGGCCGAAACATGAGCCCCGCCGCCAGGCGTTCATGCGCCATGACCGCCACCGTCGCAAGCTCAGTTAGGAGCCGCCCGGGGCCCGGGCCGAATCCCTTCTGAGCCCCTATAGCGCCACGCCGTCCCTGTGAGCTGCGCCACCCAGCAGCTCCCCGCGCTCGCACCCGGGTTCGCCGCCAGCCATTGCCTTGTGCCGCCGCCGGTGTCGNTGTGTGTGTCGAGCGAGCAGGGGAGGGAGAAGAAAAAAAGGGAGAGGGATGGAAGAGTTGGGCCGGGAGCGCGGTTGGGCCACGCGCGGAGGGGCCGCGTGTTCCTGGGCCGCGCCCTTTGCCGGCTCAGACACCTTTGTATGTGTTTTCATTTTTTTTTTGGAATCAATGCAAAAAAAATGATAAAAATACAAACTAAATTTATACTAACTTTGTATGTTAAAAATATGAAACCAATTGGATTAACTTTATAATTATTTTATCTATAAAATACACATGCATATATACTATGTTTGTTAGTTTTTACCATTGTTTTGGATATATAAGTTTAAAATTGGTAAATCAATTTAAATACCTGTGCTACTTACTGCATACCAAAAAATTCACATATNTGTGTGTGTCGAGCGAGCAGGGGAGGGAGAAGAAAAAAAGGGAGAGGGATGGAAGAGTTGGGCCGCGCGAGCGCGGCTAGGCCGGTTGGCCGACTCGGCCGTGCGGCCTGTCAGGCCCGCACATCTGGCCGAGGCCGCTGGACCGGGAGCGCGGTTGGGCCACGCGCGGAGGGGCCGCGTGTTCCTGGGCCGCGCCCTTTGCCGGCTCAGACACCTTTGTATGTGTTTTCATTTTTTTTTTTGGAATCAATGCAAAAAAAATGATAAAAATACAAACTAAATTTTATTGAGTTCATCAACCTAAGAACTATCTGGTAAAACTACATGTTCCTGTGAAATATATTCTTTGCGCTCAGTTTTAATTCATGCAAGGATAACACCTTTAATCATATAAAATGCCTAACTAATTGTATAAAAATGTTAAAAATATGAAACCAATTGGATTAACTTTATAATTATTTTATATATAAAATACACATGCATATATACTATGTTTGTCAGTTTTTACCATTGTTTTGGATATATAAGTTTAAAATTGGTAAATCAATTTAAATACCTGTGCTACTTACTACATACCGAAAAATTCACTTACNTATTTTAATGGTTAAGATAGCTTGTAAAGATGAGGATTTCAAATTGTATGCATGCAAGTGGTTAGGACCATTTTGAACACCAGTTTTATTACCGATTAATTCTAATCTATTTGTCATGAAGGGTTAATTGGTGAAATTAAAATAAGGATTTTACTTCCAGAAGAGGCTCTGAATATATTGAAATAGATATTGATGCTTCCACGAATAAGAAACATGTATAGTGATGTAAAAATATTAATGTCATAATTTCCTTGTGTGATCATATTTTAGTTCTCCTAAAACAAGGTTCCTTTTTGTAAGGTTATTTAATGATATTTAGTGGGAGATAATGAAGGAAATATTTCGAATATGATAATTTGAAAACACACCAATACACATCACTGGTACTTTCATGAAGTTAAGTATTGTTTTTAATCGGTAAACGAATGCAGGTGATATACAACTAAGTTGTTTTATTCATAAACTTGAGCATTGCATGTGTCATGTCATTTTAGAGCTCTCATACATATGCATGTCATGTAGACATCGTTCATTCGACGTTAACTACAAGTTTGTGAGAAGTACTCAGACGCAAGTCGGAAGAATTGTCAAGAAGGCCTGGCCCAAGGTCGGGAGATACTAACTAGAAGCCCGGCCCAAGGTCCGGATGAACTAACATTGCTCAGCAACAAGGAAAGCCCCGGAGCATAACCCCTAATTTAAATTCTACAATATTTACTTAAGTATCTATGTGCATTTACGTTTCTAGGAGTTGTATGAAAACATAGATGCATGATCCCTAGGAACCTTGGTCAAATACTAGTATGTTTTTCGCTAGTTGCTATGCTTAATTAATTCCAGTAGAAGACGAGTGATTGCCTGTCACTCGCAAGACATAGGTTGTTACAACCAGAAGTTGAATCTAGAATCAATAGTTTGGTTAAAGAGGAAGTCGTTCATGGGACACATTGATTGAGGGTGAACTGTACTAATCACATGCCGGTAGTACGAGGTAGTGGAACCCGGTAAACCCACGTACATATATGCAAACTGGTAGAGTGAACTGATACTGACTTCTCTAGTGGTGCTAGTCGTTAACCCATGGTTGACCCGTCGTTGGTATCGATGGGGACTAGCGTTCCCGGGCTGCAGGGCAGTTCAACCTATTCGGGGTGCATATGGAGAATGGTTGCCATGTACGGCCCGACGGGGCGCGTACATGTCGTGTGATTAGGTCTACCTTGCAAGGTTTAATTCGAATTGATTCGCTGTACCTCTCAGATAAGAGGACCTTGGTCTTTCTGTCACAGTGCGACATAATGAAAGAAAATGATGATGAGAAATGGTTGCTTTGAATAAAGTTATATTATTGCTTGTTTACTTTTCCACTCTAAAAATACTTGGATAGCTGCAACCCTAGAACTAGTTGCTATCAACAAAATCATGATGCTAAAATGCTGAAAGTAAGGACGAACTCTTAGTAGTTTTTTGGGCAAAACAGACCTATAGCCAAAAGCCTTTCATGCTAGGAGTCGGCTAAGTATATACCAATAGTCGGGTAAGTCTCGATGAGTATCAGTTGCTCAGAGTTTGTTGCTTAACATTTTTCAGGTCAGGATATTGCTGAGTTCTGTCCTTGTTGTGTTAAGTATAATAACTGTGAAGCTGAAGGATGGGAACTGGGAAGTCGTGGAGATCGACGCGTAGTTACTCGCATTTGTATTTCAAACGACTGTGTAATATTGTGTATGTGAACATGGTTTGTAAATGACTTATTCTGTACTGTATTTTGAACCTATGTCATACTTGTACTGTCTGCACTCGCCATCGAGTGAGACTTCTGATGTATGTTTTGGTCCATGTGTTCACATTGTGGTTGAATCGGGATTTTACCCGATAAACTGCCAGATTACACCGTTTTAAGTGCGTGTAGACATAATTATTTAATTAAAATAATTGTCAATGCACTTAAACCGGTTTTATTTGCACGGTTCTGCCACAGTCTTGACTAGCACTCTGGACGAGAAACCAATCGCCCTAGCCTTTAGCTCTCTATTCCATGTCGCAAAGGAACAAACAGAGAAGTCATTAATAATCGCCCTAGCCTTTAGCTCTCTATAACATGTCGCAAAGGAACAAACAGAGATGTCACTAATCACCCTAGCCTTTACCTCTCTATAACATGTCGCTAGGCTTGATCTGTTCAGATCAGACTCGTCGATCGACCTCACTGCAGAAGCTGCATCAGATTCCACAATCACCCGCCCCATTGCCAGAGAAGCAGCATACTCAATTCCTGTCAAACAGGCAAGAGCTTCAGTATATATGCTGAGCATTCAGAACATGGCCTGCTGCTCCCTGCCCCTGCGGCCATTACTTGACCAGAATGACAAAATCCCAATGCTCCTTTACCAGTTTCAGCAATGTGACGGCAGCTGTGGCAAAACATCTCTCGTCTCCGGTGTCAAAAGAATAAATAGAAAAACCACATCTCTTTGTAGAAGGTTCCAGAGGTTACTAGCTAGTTCTGGCTTCTGAGCTCCAAGATTTTGCATCTTTATTCTCGGGCATTGCCAATTTCAAACCTGCATCATGCATTCCAGTAGTCTGTGTCACCTGTCAAGAGCATAGTAAAAAAACCGGACCGGACCACTGGTCCGACCGGAAAAACCGTGAACCGGCAGCCTCACCGGTTTGGTTCACGTAAAAGATCAGTTGGGCAAAAAACCCTGTCAAGACTCAAGAGTCAAGACACTGTTCTCCGTTGCGACCTCAAGGAAATGAATCATCAACCGTTCAAGGGAAAAAGGGTTCACAGATAGATAAGATTGACCAACAGCAACATTTTGCTCTTTATCCCTAAGCATAGCACAGAGCAACAAGGAAATGACTATGAGGTATCAACCGCTCAATTGGGAAAAAAAGGGTTCACAGATACTACATCAGATTGACAAACATCAGCGGGGAAATACAAGAGAGAACATGTGTTCTCAGGTGGTGTTGTCGGAGCCATTCATTCATGCATCAAGATTCGTGTTTCACATATAAATATGCATATATATGTACTGTGTATTGACATTTTGCATCGAGATTCGTGATAGCATATCGATAGACGGCTAGGATAATACTTCCTCAGAACACATGAATCGAAAAACTGCTTTACACATCAGCGTCTTGCATTGTATCCCAAAACATAGCAATAACAAAGATTACAAGTCTTTATTCAGGCACCAACTTCAAGCGCGGAGGAGCCGATCTAAGAAAGAAATGGCAATAGCAAAATGAACCGAATTGCATGTTGAATGCTAATAACCTTCCAATTGGAGAACACTTGGAGTAACCCAGGAGGGCAGCAGCCTCCCGCTAGCGAACGGATACACCACCTCGCTCTTGCCAGCCACATGGCCTCTGCTTCTTCTCCTCCTTCTGGGCGGGACATCGTCCACCTTGCATACCAACTTTCGTACAACGCCTGCATTCCATGGGCGCCTCTGATGAAGAGCGCGCAGTCCAGCTGCGGCACCGGCAGCCACCGCGCCGGCTCTGTGCCTGTGCGCGAGTCAAGGTCAAGGTGGAAGAAGACAAGGCCGTTCCAGTTACCAACCCGTGAGGCAAACAGGGCAAGCTTGTCTCCACACACCACCAGCCGCGCGTTCCTGAGCTCCTCACCGTTCACCACGTCGTTGTTGTTCTCCCCCAAGTTGAGTAGGGCTCGGATGCTCATGCCAAGCTGGCCGGCTTCACCTTCATCCAAGTGCACTGTGTAGAGGCTCAAGTCCATATCTAGTGCAATGATCTGGCCGTTGAATACCACCATCTGGTCGATGGGTCCTAGCCCGCCGTAATCCGATGTCGTGTGCTGCCAATCATCACTCCCGATTCGCCAAACAAGCAAGCTTCCAACAATATCGCCGCAGCTCACGAGGAGGCATGCCTTGGGCGATGAAATCGGAGCTGTGAGTGTGCAACAGAGAAGATCGATAAAGAGATAGGGGGAAGTCGCCTCTACTAATTCTGGACAAGGTGGAGGTGAAACTTGGACGCCGGTGAACACGTCGATCATAATGATACGTCCTCCAGTGTTTGTGGCCAACAGATCGGCGAAGATGGCATGGCCATATGAGCACCCTACGAACTTCATGCCAGGTGGAATGCTTGCGGGAACTGGGCGGTGGAACCTGCGGTTTGGATCGACCGGGTCCATGAGCTGCCATGTGTGATGAGCTCCAGAGTGGCCATTGTTGCTCAATTGGGCACAACTTTGGATCATTAGAGGTGGTACGAGCTTGCAGAACGAGGGTTTGTGTTCCATGAAGGCTGCACGCCAGTAGGGGCAGGTGGTGATGAAGGCGAGCATGTCGCGGGTGCAGCTCAGCAACTCAATAATGCACTGCAGTATTTCATTTGGGAGCTCAGCCCAGCCCTGGGGCCCGGGCATTGCCAAGAGCATGGACATGGTGATGGTATTCATGTATGCACTTTCCATGGCCTTCTTAGCTCCTGTATGTAACAAAAATTACATGATTAGGGACATGAATTCACCAAAAAAATCATCGGTTTTAAAACAAAAAAAAAACTAAATCGAGAGAGCTCATGTATAGCTGTAGAGCTCTTTTATGGTACCACATACTACACTTTACTAATCGAGAGGCAAAGGGAGGGAGCTGATCAGGTATGCCAATTGGTCGTCTAGGACCAAGTTCACCAGAATGTCGTAACCCATGGGGTTTAGTAGAGAAGCATGCCAACCCGCGAGGAACTTATCTGCCCAACTGATGTAGGGATCAAAAGCATGGATCCATAGCATATCACAGGACAATGGCAGGCAGCCGAGCTCCATGAGGAGTGGAGTGTGATCGGATGTTAGACAAACGAGTGCAGTGAGTGTGGTGTTTGGGAAGGCCGTGCACTGCTCGTTGTTGGTGGACACTCGGTCGAGGCGATCCAGGGTCAGTTCATCTCGTTTGTTCAACCAAGTGTAGCGGCGGTTTAGTAGGCGAAGCTCAGTGACCACAAGGTCGTCAAGCATCGAGTTTAAGGCATCGAACAAGGTGGTGTTCAGGGTGGTGGTGTTCTTGTCAGTGGCATTGCGCATGAGGTCGAAATCGCCCAAAATCAGCCAGGGGCTAGCGATGTGTAGGCCATCAAAAAACTCAATGGAGTCCCGATGGTCGATGTAAGATAGTTCTCACGATATCCTGCCAGCTTCCACGGAGGTCCCCTTTTCAAAGGGAGCTGTCATACTCCTTGGGGGCACGGTCTTCACAACCAGTAACAATAGCGACCTCACCTTCACCCGCGACACGTTCCCTGCCAAGCTCGCCGAACCACTCAAGGTTTCTCCAGATAACCGGATCGCCACCACAACTTGGTCTCCTCCAATGCATGATCAAGCATATTTTGCCAATGCCAAGCCGGGCCAACATCGAGTGCCTCCTCTTCTATGATAGAACACAACGCCTTCGCCACCCGCTTACAAGGATCCTCACCAAAGGTACTCAACCCCGCGCCGCAACAACAATGCGGAGACGCCCACCAACATGAGGGCTTGTTGGTCTACAAGACAATGCGGAACTCGAAGATGCGATGTATCGCGTCACCAACAACATCATCGAATGCATCACACTCTCCGAGTCTGTCCTATGCCCAGATCCAACCCCTTCGCAGTTCCTTTGGGTCTGAGTAACTTATTGCAATGTTACAAGAAGCGCTCTGCAAGTACATGGCTCAGATCGACCTGGATCAAAGCTGTGACGCCAACCCACCAACAAGGCTGATGATCATCTCCACACCAAAAGGTAGATCTATTCACCATGCCAACTTGACATAGATCAGATCAACTACAACCCTGAGTACCATCCGCTCGGACGAGCAACATGATGACTACAACATCGACAACTCGACCGAGCCGGCGGAATCCCTAACCTCCGCAGACATTCTCCGCACCTTCCTTCAAATAAAAGGGTCTTCAAAACAATAGGAAGATATACTCTAGTGAAATAGAGAGAGGCATCAGAAGAGGGCGGACCGAGCCGAGTGCCGCAACCCGAAGATCCGCGACCTCAATAGCGGGTTTCTCCAATAATTCAGCGACATTAACATTTGTGCCATGCCGTCGGCAAATTTCGCTGCCGCGCACATAGAACTCGGCGCCATATAGGAAATACTGAACATCGCCATGATTAAAGCCATACTTACCGCCGCCGTTGGGCAGATTAACAACAATCGTGCCACATTTTCACAGGCTCACTCCAACAACTCCAAATCCAGTAGCGTGACCAGGAAGGAGTGGTGGAGCAGCTTGATCTCTGGGAGAATCTCCGCAACAGAGATCTATGAGAAAATATCAACATGCGCCATGAGAGGCACGAGGAAAAAATATCAGTTGCTGTGCCGAGTACAATTGCGATTACGGCGCCCCAGGAGTTGACCGCGACACCAGGCTATGCAATGAACGTGAGGAGAGCGAGTTCCAATGATGCCATGAATTCGAAAGAAGATACGGGGCACCCGGAGAACGTCTGCGATGTCGTGATTATACACCACCACCAAGAGACGAGGAAGTCATTGCAAAACCTGATCACCAGAAAATGGATGCCCTCAACGATTGTGATGGGTTCCCCACCTTTGCTGCCCGAGTATGTTCGATCTATATGACCAACAACTTCAAGCCAATCGGCACCGAGAAGTACGACGATAAGACCGATTCGCCTACTTGGCTCTGCACCTACAACACCGCAAGCCGCACGGTGAATGACAACCACAACACGATGTGCGCCTACCTCCCGGTGGCCATTGGCAAGATAAGCCTCGACTGACTCCAGAGCTTGGAGGAGAACACCATCGACAGTTGGTACATTCTCTGCTGTGTCTTTAGAAACCACTTCCAGGAAAGCCAGATGCACCCCGACATAGCATGCAAATTCCTAAAATAAAATTAGTTCCAATTTAAGGAGGTCATTACTTTTACCTCTTGTTACCATCTTGTTGCCAGTTGGAAGATTGCAGCGACTGCGGGCACCTCGTCCTTGCCCACCACCGATGCCAGTCGACTGCTTCTCCTTGTCATTAGCCGCTACCGCTCCACATCTACGCTTGTGCCTAGTAGCCTGGGTGTATCTGCGTCCACCACTCCCTTGCTCTCCCTCTTTCCCTTGATCGCCATCCTCTCCTACCATTTTTCCTCTGGGGGTGGCAGTTCTACCAAGCCTAGGCGGCGCCAGGGCAACCGGCGGCGGCGTGAGCGCACAACTAGGGTTTCCTTGCGCGAGCGGAGGGGTAGGACCGCTTGAGTTGAAGTAGAGAGCAAGGGCTAAGGGGTTGCCCATTCAGGCAACCTTAAGGCTATGGGCCTGGGCCAAAGACATTTGGGCCATTTAATTCATGTGTCCCCTGGCCCATTAGTATGTTCTTTTTCATCCGATCGTTCGATGCCTAGTAAGCCAATCCGACCAATGGGATTAGGGTTGAAAATGGTCGGGATATATCCCGTTCCGACCGATTTCGTTTCGTATTAGGGCATATTCTCTGACTATTCCCGTTTTTACCAAATTGCAAATTTTATTATTTTCAACAAATTTTTTGACTATAACGTACAATACTTTGATTTATTCATTTGATAAAATGTAGAAAAATCCCGATTACCGTTTTTGTTTTCTACATTTACATAATTTGCTATACCGTTTTCAACCGTTTCCGATCGTTTTCATCCCTAAATGGGATAGGGTTTCGCTACTTCACCCTTACATGTGACTAACCTTGTTGTATGTGGAGTTCTGACTCTATATGAAAGGGGATTACCTATGCTCATTGGATCAAAGTGTGTTCCAAGGAATGCAACCGATTGACACCGGAGGCGGTCGGTGGGCGAGACGATGGGACAGTGAGCTGAGAGGCAAAGACGCCTTCCGCTAATTTGGAGAGAAGCGAAGAATGGTGGCGACGATGGCAAATATATGAGAGGAGATTAGGTTTCCTATTTTGTAATTTGTACATTAATAAGGTACATGATAGGCGTTTCTCAATGATTCAATGGACTAAAATCACAAGATTTTGAGAAAGAAAGATAGTCATAAACTCCCGTTAATATATGGGTTCAACTAGTTATGTGGTGATAATATTTTGATTCAAACATCTCAAAATTTTGACCCAGTGATGAAAATCTGAAGGCCCACATCGTGTTTCACTTTCCTACTTGAGCACATTCACTGTGTTCCTGTCTCCACCGTACTGCTAATAGCTATGGTTTTTCTTACCATTTCGAGCCCTTCATCAAGATACTAATGCAACAATGGGTATTTATAACAATATGTGGCTAAATCAACTATCAAATGTATATGGCAATCCAGCTTTGCACTATATATCACTTTTTTTCCATGCATATATAAATTTCAGCCTCACTTTCAGCCTCCAGTTGTGAGAAATTAATTTTAAATGTAATTGTATGTTACTTGGACAACTCTGAATAATCCGATTGCATATGTAACACAAGTGAATCTGTAATAGCTCTTGGGTCACAAAAAAAAGAAGAAGAAAACTATCCAGCACCTGCGCTAAAGTGCATTTTGTAGACCAATTAGGACTATTATTTCCTTGGTATATAGTCTTGGACATGAGTAATGTGTACTTGTGGGTGTGCTCCTTATTAAAGAACGTGTGTGCGGCTTGTGGTGTGAGTACTTAGGAACAAACTAGGTTCGTGGTCAAATAAAATTATTGCTAACATGCTTAAATTTCTTACAAAAATAACATGAATTGCACTAACACTCATTAAAAGTTACATATTCAAATGAAGAATAAGATGAATGGTTTGGAGATATGATTCAACCAAAACACACACACAAAAAAACCTCACCTCCCTGAGGCATGAGCATGAGCACAAACATGAGAGAAGGAATCGAATGAATTTCATGGAGGAACTCACTATATGCAAAGAGGCTTAGACACGCGAAGGTGGGCAGTGTTGCCCCTCCATCGTCCCTCTGCCACCCGAATACCGCAGCCGTAGCCGCCTCTTTTCTACGATTGACGCCGAGGAGGTAGCCACCACCACTGCAGCTGCAATCCCATTGCGTCATCCACCGCCTCCTTCACGAGCTAAAACCACCAGAAATTTCCTTAGGGTTTTGGCATACTCGGGAAATTTTCTTAGGGTTAGGAGCCGATTTATCCACGGCCAGGGGACGGAGAGTAATAGGACGTGCAAAACGATTTTCAGCAGTGGTTACATGCGTGATCTGCACTAGCGCGTGGTGGGAGCGAGGGGTCGCAGTGGTGTGGGATCGTCCCCGGTGGCGGAGCCAGAACTTTAGAGTTGGGTATTCCTATCTTCCAATCAAATTGATACATGTCTCGTTTAGGTCGGCAAGTTTCAGCCTACAACTGCAAAAGTATTGCATTGAAAAATGTGTCGTCTCTCACGCGACACGTTTTCCAATAGCCACTTTTGACAACTTTCCAATCTAAACAAGGCGACAGTTCAAATATTTTGTACTGTAGCAATATGTGTTCCAACAAATTTATTTTGACATCCTATTGTCAAATTTGCACATACATCAAGCACTAGCAAACAATATCCACTTTAATCTTCTGTAGGTTAGAATTCTGTGCACGAGATAAAAGAGCCTTCAGGAGGTGTTTAGATTATTGAAGTTGGTGAAATTTGGTGAAAAATTTGCCATTGAGAAACATGTTCTGTGAGAGGGGCACGATTGTCAGTGTATTTTTTTTTGGCAACTTCAATAATCTAAACACCCCCAAACTTCAAGGTATTGGCTTTCTATTCTTAAACAGCTGGATAGCAATTCGAACACAAAGCAGGCGCATGGCACATCGGGCATTTGGTCATGAGCAGCAGACACACAAGTCATCACTTCTGGATGCCTTGTTGTTGTGACCAATTGCACTTATTATTGGCTTTCTACCGTGTTGAGCCGCACCTGCTGGCCTCCTGCCGGATGCGGATGCAGGATGCCGGAGGCGGACTACGGCCAGCCGCTGACCGCTGCATGGCACCAGCCCCCTACGGGCCTGGCCACCTAGGCGGGGCAGGCCTGACCCCGGCGCTCGAAGCACAAGCCGGCGCTAACTTCAGCTCGCCGCGCCAAGCACCCCGTGACCCGGTCCACCTTGTGTGAGTCGTTTCCGGCGTCGGCTTGTAGTCTCTATAGTCGGCACACACCNNNGACGAAGCCAAGCGAGACATACGATAGACGAAGGAAGCGCCCACCTAGCTGGAGGGCTAAAACCTATAGTTTTGAAGTTGCAAACTCCAGCTTCGAGGCTGGAGTGCTTTAGCCCTTTAGTTTTGCCGGACTTGGGAAACGGAAGAGATCAAAAGCGAGAAGTGACTAGTTGGAAGTTCCTGAAAAGCAGGGAAGAACTCTTAGGGGAGGTAAGCTTGCCTTTCCGATTTATTCACAGGTAAATTCGGAGTTACACGAAGTGGAAGGACCAAGGGCGAAGCGAAAGAGGGCATTTGCGTTCCGGCGGGGAGCTCGATCGCCGGTTGGTCGTTTTTGGAGTCTTGGGGAGTTGGGGATTCAAATTCAATTGCTTGGTTGGGTCGTTGGGCTGAGTTCTATCTAAGAAAAAAGATTCTGGCGCAACATAACATGTATCTATGTATAAACATGATGTATTCATGTATACTTGATCATTTGAAAAAAAAAGTTGGGTATTCCCATGAATACCCATGAATCAAGCTGTCTCCGCCCATGATCGTCCCACGGTCAAACAGATGATCAAGATGTGCCAGAGGCCTAAACATGTCGAAGGATAGGGCAGAGTTTTGACCTAGCGGATGGGTCACTTTTGTTGGATATTATTTGTTTATAAAGTTTTAAGATTTTCGAAAACCATCTTGAGTGTCATGTGACAATTTAAATATAGTTTTATAAATAATTTTTAATTAAAATCTAGATTTATTGTCATGCCAAATCAAAACAAAATGGGTCATTTTTATTTATAGTATTCGAATATAAAGTTTTAAGATTTGTAGAAACCATATTGAGTGTAAAAATCTCACCTCACAATTTAAATATAGTTTTTAGTATATTTTTAAATTTAGAATCAAAATTTACTATCATGTCAAACCAAAACAAAATGAGTAACTTTTAACTTATAGTATTTTTTACATTATTTTAAGATTTGTTTAAACCATCTTGAGTTTAAAAATCTCACATGATAATTTAAATATATCTTTTTAAAAAAATTAGTTAAAAGTCTAGATTTACTATCACGCCAAATCAAAACAAAATTAGTTACTTTTGATTTATTGTATTTGTTTATAATTTTTAAGATTTAAAAACCATTTTGAGTGCAAACATTTCATGTGACAATTTAAATATATTTTAAAAATATATTTTAATTAAAATCTAGATTTACTATCATGCCAGACAAAAAATTGATCAATTTTAATTTACCGTATTTGTTTATATAAAACTTTTGAAAACCATTTTGAGTGTAAACATCTCACGTGACAATTAAATATAGTTCTCCTAAATCATTTTTGACTAAAAGTATAAATTTACTGTCAGATGAAAGCACAATAGGTCATTTTATTTATAGCAAGTACTAATTTTTTTTAAAAAAAATAGAATTTTGTATGTATTTTATTTTTTGATTGGATTCCTCCAAGATATTTTGGTTGGTACATATGGGAGAGATAGGGCCCGTGGGCCAGGTGGCGTGGGGGTTGGGGGCGGACGGGACGAAGGCCGACGGTAAAAAAGA